>CM035420.1:35493809-35526309 GCA_020310875.1 Ceratopteris richardii | reverse complement strand
ATGCATACATATTTACATGTACATATTTAACAATAGACACATATACATATATACATGTACACAATTATAAACACTTGCATATATTACATGAATACATGAATATTTTACATAAATGCATATGCATATATACACATATGCATATTTAACACATGTATATATATATATATATATATATATATCACACACATGCAAACACGTACATATACATGAAATACATATATATGCATACTAACATATGTATACATATAATACACATGAATACACACACATATGCATACATACATGATAAAAATTTTCTCCTTGAAGATAAAGCTATATATAAAATAATTAGGCATACCCCCGAGCTTCATGTTCTAACTTAGAAGAACATGATTTCATCTCTCTATTAGGATTCATCGTTATTCAAGTAGATAAAAAAAATCTATTATCTGATATCCATTCAGAAGCTTCAATTTATTGATCGATAATTAGAATAGAATTTACTATCTAATCTGCTCATATGTTTTCATTATTACCATCATTTTGGTAAGACATCAATATAGTCTCATCTTCATTATCCTTATTGATTTCATTTATTTCTTCTATTGTTAAATCTATGTTCTCATGAATCACATCATCTATTGATGGATTAATATCTATTTATGGTAATTCCTCTTCCTCATCAGTAGAATCAGCATGTAGAGAATTATCCTCTTCATAAAAAAGATTAGTATCATTATCACGTATAATGATTCTAATTTCTATTTCAGATGTTGATGTATCAGTATCTGATGCTGAATCATCAAGAGGACTTTCTTCGATCCCTCTAGCAATAAACTGTTCAAACAATGACCTACCTCTAGGTTGCACATGAATGACTTGCCACCAAGGATGAGTGTCTAGGTTTTTATAAAAAAATGCTTGTTCAATATGCCTAGGAAGAATATATGGTTCTTTAGTAGATCAATTACCTTGGAAGAATCAATTGCCCAAAACCCAGATCATTCCTTTATTAATGTGGAATTACTATCTTTATACTCCACTCGAAACCAGTCAACCTTCAATATGACCTATCAAAATATATAACAACAAAAACCCATTATTAGCTGCTTAAAAATATAACTAACTCTCTAAAAGAATATGAACTTTTTTCTACCTGTTTGAATGTACGAAATGAAATTTCGTGGATACCAACAATAGTTCCTACGTAACCAATTCCGCTATCTATAAGGTTCGTGTCTTTTGAGCTAGCACGTGATAGTTGCTTGAAAGAAGTAAGAATATTAGAATCCTCTGTTTTACGTAAAGAATCAATGGCTTTGATTCTAATATGCTGTCCAAAAGCCCACATATTAGTGAACATTCGAGCCTGCAAAATAAATTCAATTAGTACATAGAAACTAACATACATATATGAAGAAAATAAAATATTATTTTAATAAAATTACCTTTCGTTCACAACCTATCATTAACTCTCTTTGCTCATCTGAAATTTCTTCATTATTTGCGTTGGCACGTTGCAAACGACTATATAACCAATCCGTGAAAGAAGATATATCTATAATCTCATTATTATCGAGATTGCATCTAAATCTTTAGTTTTTTCGTCTTTTACTTCAGAGATTTTGAAGTTCCTCGTACTCACTAAGGGATGCTTGCATGCATTCGCTATTATATGCTACAAAAGTAGAAATATCATTTTTTTCTTGAAATGTAAATAAGAACGAAACCCCCTTAATTGATAATACCTCATCTGTTATTTTTGAAGAAGACTTGTTGGTCCATGCACGTGGAGCTTCTTCATGAACTCTTTCAAGGTACTCACTAACGTAATACATGCACTCTTCAAGCATCCAACCCTTTGCCATGGATCCTTCTGGTTTCGCTCTTTGTCGCACATAACCTTTTAATACTCCCATAAATCGCTCGACCCAAAACATCCATCGAGTGTTGACAACACCTGCAATCTCTATTTCATCAACAAGATGGACTAATAAATGAACCTGAATATCAAAAAATGAAGTAGGAAGTTCTTTCTCCATCAAACATAGTAGCTCTTTGCATTCACTTTTTTTTGTGGGATTGAGTTTTTGTCAATCTCTTTGGATGTAATCCACCTACACATATCATAAAAACAATTATAAAGAAATTAATTAAAAAATAGAAGATATCCAATATTCATACATATTAAATATAAAAGTATCATAATTACCTTATAAGTAATCCAAGACGATAGATCACATCTCGTACTCCTTTCGTTGTACATCCATCGATAACCAAAGGTAAAATATGTTTCAAAACATTATGCCAATCATGGGTCTTTAATCCAGATAAGCTCTTATCATCCATATTAAATATGTTTAGCATCCTGTAGGAGTCTTAATCAATTGAATTCTATTGTTAATAGTCTGTATCTCTTTTGTTGTAAGTACCCAAGGGGCAGGTGCATAAGTTGTTTCTTGTCGATGTCTATCAAAAATTGGCCATAACTTTGGTTTCGATTTTTGATCTTTCAAATCATTCCTTGATGCTGTGGTATCTTTTAGTCGAAGAAGATGCTGCCATAGTGAATAACCAATATTTTTGAATATATGCACAGGATCAAGAAGATGACATACTTTTAACTCTTTCCAATACTCCAAAGAATACCATATTGATATGTTCTCTGCGAGTGCCAATTTTCCTTTACCTCTGTTCACATACTCATTATCTGAATCATCACTGAAGATTTCTGCTTCTGGATCTATCAGAGGTCCATCTGTCCATTTTTTATACCAATCCATAGGCGTCATAGGTTTTGGACACTGACCTGTTTCAAGCTTTCCATTAAAATGGATCGCTTCTCTTTTAGATCTTAATGGATGATCATCATGCAAGAATCGTTGATGTCGAAGATAAATATTTTTATTGAGATTCTTACTATAGATTGATCTCAACCAATCAGCATAATATGGACAAGCTTTATAACCCTTAGTAGATATTCCTGCATCATGGAAAATGATAAAAATGTAATTAGATTAAATCATATTTATTTCCATGCATATTGAATAAAAAAATTACATCAATACCTGAACAAATACCATATCCTGGAAAATCATGAATAGTCCAAGCCACAATACCACGAACCGTAATATGTCTTTCATTGATGCTTTTCGATACATCAATGACATTAATACCTCTCCATAACTCTTGAAGATCTTCAATGAGAGGAGCAAGATATATATTCATATCTTTAACTTGTCTTTTGCCTGGGATTAAAAGTGAAAGCATTAAATGTTCCTTTTTAATGCTAAGATATGGTGGAAGATTGTAGTTTATGACTACCCCCGGCCATGTTGACCATTTACTGTATTTCATGGAGAATGGATTAACCCCATCTAATGCAACTCCTAACTTTAGATTCTCTAGATTTTGTGCAAATTCAGGCCATGTAGAATCAATATGCTAGAAAGCAACACTATCATGAGGAATTCTGATTATTCCATGAGTACTTTTGTGATCATGTCCCCAAGTCAAAAGCTTTGATAATTCGGGGCTTTGAAACATATGTCTAATCCGTGGAGCCAATGGAAAATGTCTCAATACCTTTTTTGGGATTTTACCTTCTTCGCCCTTATATCGAGGAGATTGACATTTGGGACATGTCAAAGAGTCTGCATATTCACCTCTATATAAAATACAATCGTTAGGACATGCATGTATACATTGATAATCTATGCCAAGATTGTTGATTATCTTCTTCATTTCATCATGTGAGGTAGGAAGAATATTCTGACTTGGTAAAAACTTTTCAGATAATAACCTGTAAGTTTATCAAAAAAAGATATATTGAAAAAAGTAAATAAATAAATATACATATATATGCATATAACTTTATATATGTGTATGCTTATGTGCATCTTTAAAAATATTTGCGCAAAATTTGATTGTTTTGGATGACAGGATACAGTTGTTTGTTTTGGAGGATATGAAGTATGTACCTTCATTGAATGATTTGTCGATTCTATCATATGTTCATTTTGAAAGTGTGAGAAGCGGGTTTATAATTGCTATTCAAATAATTTGGCACTGTTTATAGGCCATACGATGGTGACCTCGATGAATCGCATGCAGAGACGTTACTCAAGATAGAGCAACCTGATTATAAGGGACTAATACCAGCAGGATTCCTGGGGTATGCAGTAAACCTCTTGCATGTCAATGATGAGCATCTGAACTTTAGGATACAAAGTGAAAATCATGGTGGCTTGAGAGGATCACTTTTATACAGCTTGTTATCCTCTCAAGCAACCATGATTTTCACTTTGTATCCTATTTTCACTTTGTATCCTAAAGTTCAGATGCTCATCATTGACATGCAAGAGGTTTACTGCATTTAAAAGTGTCCATTGAATTCAAGTTCTTGTTCTTACCTTATCTAAAGTAAGAATAAAAACCTGCATGTATTTATACACACACACACACACACACACACACACATATATATATATATATGTATATATATATATATATATATATATATATATATATATATATATATATATATATATATATATATATATATATATATATATATATATATATATATATATATATATATATATATATATATATATATGCATATATATAACTAGATAGAAAATTGAAAATTATACCCTAATAGTGTCAAAACAGATACATTACTCCATCCGAAATGATTTTGAAGGTTGAGAATAAGTAAGCTCGCACTTAGTCGTGTCAAATGACTTCCTTCATATACATGCTTTAAACATTCCTCTCGAAGATATTTCTCATTTTTAGAAATATCAATGGTCTCACTGTCATTTTGAAACCAATCCTCAATAAAATCTACCATGCCATCATCTTCATCATTGTCACACAAATCTTTTACTTTATCGTCTTTTGAATATAGATCTTTCAACTTTGCATATTGCACAAGATTAGTTTTGTGTAGCCTCCTCATGGAAGCTTCTGATAAATGAGGTCTTACTGGTAATTGTGAATGCTGTGGAGGAATATCATCAACATCATACGTTGGAATCTACACATATAAATAAAATTCATTAGTATTCCATAACTGAATAAAAAGTAAACTTTAAATAAAAAATTAAGTATATAACTTATTAAATATGGATAGAAAATTGTATTCTCTCTAGCTAAAAGGTGCTCTTGGAGGTCTACGCCATCCATACTTCACTAATAGTTCATCACCAACATGTAATGTAGTAATAGCATTGACAACTATGTATCTTGATACATCTCTACTCAGGTATGGTGACTCATAATAAGGGATGCTGCATTCAAGCATATTCCATAAGTACTCATGCTTTGAACATAATGTGAAAGTCAATGCCAATCTCCCCATCCATATATAGGACCACAAAATGACATAAGAGTGACTTCAGAGTTCGGAGGCAGATACAAATCCTCTACAGTAAAGAGACCACGACTAGCATTAGTAATAATGGATGGAGCAATCATATAGAGATTACCCCAAAAGTTGAAAACCTCTCCATCTAAAGGAAGTGGTCCTCTATTCCATCCTCCATATCTTCTTCTATCATATGTTTGTACTAAAGAACGATCATTGCTGGCAATGGATAATCTCCAGCCGTTTCATTCTCTAAACCAGGAGGTAGAGGATTTCTAGAAACCTCTGCTAATTGATGAACAGCAAGTCCATGACATGTACGAGGTATATTAACATTATGAGAAAAACCATCATCATCATCATCATCGAGCAAGTATTCTTGTATATCAATAATTATTTGATTTTATATATGGTTTTTAAATAAAATAATGACATTAATATATATAGAAAATACATACCCAAGCATTATCACGTTGACTAGGTGATGGTGCATGCCCAAAAGTACCATACTCTGCCTCATGTTCAATACATTCCAAAAGTGCCATAATAAGAGTAAAAGTGCCATAATAAGAGTTACACCAACATATAATATGCTCTTCATAGTAAAATTCATCATAATTCCTATCGGAGGACACATGTGAAGTCATTGCATGGGTAGGCGGTGGTGGAGCACCCTCTGATTGATCAGAATCTGCACATAATAAGAAACAAAAAAAATATAATTTATGTATCCATCAAATATATTTAAAATTAAATGTTTGATATACTTACAGTATAAAGTCATTGCACGATGAGGAGACAGTGGTGGAGTTCCATCTAATTGATCAAAATCTACAATTAATGGTATTTGAAATTAATAATTTGATTATCTACATACACAAAAAATTCACATATATATATTTACACATACACACATATTCACATATACACATTTACACATACACATATATTCACATATACATAACTACACATTATTGTGGGATAAATGCATGTATTCTGTATGAATGAGTGTATATGCATGCATGTGTGTGTGTGTATGTACATATGTGGATAGTATATATGTGTTTATGTTATATGTATGTATATGTGTATATTTATACATATATATATATATATATATATATATATATATATATATATATATATATATATATATATATATATATATATATATATATATATATATATATATATATATATATATATATATATGCATATATGTTTGCATGTATATGTGTATGTTGGTATGTGTATGTGTATCTGTGTGTGTGTATGTGTATGTATTCTGATTTTTTTTCTGTTTGAGATTAAATTAACAGGAGATATTGTATGGTCGAAAAAATAAGAGGCGAGCTAACATACCACCTGAGTCGTGATAGTTTTTTCGTAGACAGCTAGGTCTTCAAGAGTCATTTCCTCATCAGAAGGTACACAAATTAATAGTTCATATTTATAATTTTTATATATTTTAGTAATTTTTTAATTTAATTTATGTATTTTTTTCTTGAATAAAGAGGTTGTTGCAAAGAAAAGTGGAGTCGGGCCACACATCGCACCTAGGCCAAATGGGCCATAATGGTTTTATAGCTACATTTCTAAGTATATGTGTTATTGTGAGTATATTTTTTATTTTAGTTAAAATGCAAGTAACTAATGTTTTTAATTTGTTTCATTGCAGTGGAAGGATTATGGCCGATATTCTACAAAAGATGAGAACGAGTATGCTACACATTTTGGATATTGACGTTTGAGCGAGTATATGCAAGATCATCCTGATGCCTTTGTGATTATTTTTAAATTTTATATAATTATTTTATTTTTATGAATGGTTTAATTGTTTTATTTATTTATGTTTGTTATATGTAATACAAGACTATTATGGAGAGACAAATATGGATGAGGTGGAGAGACAGACATAGGAGGATGATCTCGATCGTCATAGGGTGATCATGACGATGAGGAAGACCATGATGATCATGATATTTCTGATAATCATGATGATCATGATGATGATGATTAAGATTTTAGTTGATTATTGTTGAGTTTTCTGACAGCTTTCTTAACTGTCAAACTCTTGTACTATTTGTTGACGTGGCAAGTAAGCTTACTAGTCGAAAGCTTAACTGCGGAATTTACCACGCCACAAGAAGTAAGTTAGAGTGATATTAGAACACCTCTATAATCATTAGTAGCTTAGCAAACTTTCTGTCAGTGAAATATATCAAAACTGTGTTTTGAACTCACCGAAATTCCATCGGAACTTCACTGAAACATCATCAGACTCTCACCGTAATATCACCGGAATTTTACCGGAATCAATTGCAACTTTGTTTGTAGTTACTTCAAATGATTATTAATGAAGTAAAAAAGTAATACCTCAGCTTCTTTCACTGAATGAACTTTTTCTGAAGTTTGAGAAAAAACTTCAACCAGTTGTGGATGCCTTTACGGTCAGACTTTGTACTGTATACAAGTCCCGTTTCACAGAAGTCTTTTAATCAACTTATAGTTGAGACTACTAGCTTCAAGTTGAGCTATTGCTTATGAAAAACTTTACACTATTCTGCGAGATCTAACTTGTTGTTGTATTGGAAAAAGTTTACTAAGAAAACTGTAACTGTTAACTAACTTTCACAGTAACATGAAATTACTGAGATTTCTTCACATACGAAGAATACGCTCAATCTTCCACATGAACATGTGTTTTCTATTAGAGAAGATGTGTAGAATCATAGCTTGGCCTCACTTTGCTCATAGTGATGGAAAACTCTCCTACTCTGAGTACTTATTCCTTACCATCTCTCTCAGATGAACAACCGACATTTCAGGTTTTGTTATTTATCTCTACATATTCAATCTTTGATGTCTTCTAACTATCCTCAGTTTCTATATGCGCTGTTTCTCGCTCATCTACGGTCTCTCTCTCAACTCTCTTATATACAATTTTTGAAACGGGTTTTGTAATTCTGAAAATTTCTACGCTGTATAATACAGGCGTGAATTTGTCCCTTCACTAAGGCTTGTTTTTCTGAACACTTTGTTTCTACTTCTCTTTGTCTTTATGTCTGTATGTCAAATTTGTGAGTGATTCTTCAACAGCTCCCCCTCAATCACTAATTTGCATCTTCTGGTCTTCATATATTCTTGTTTTCTTTTATCCCTGCCATTTCTTTGAATCTGCTTGACTTTACTCCATCCAAGCTCTTTGTCAGAATATCTGTAATCTAATCTTTCGTAGGAGTGAATACTATTTCAATCTCCTTCTCCATTACCTTTTCCCTCAGGAAATGATATTGAATTTCTATGTGTTTTGTTCTTGTGTGAAATAGTGGATTTGCTGCAAGATACAACGAGCTCATATTATCCCCATGTATGATAGGTATACCTTGATCAATACCCATGCTTTTGAACAAGGTCTGCATCCATATCACTTCTTTAGCTGCTTCCACAAGTCCTTTATATTCTGCTTGTGTTGACGATAAAGCCATTGTGTGTTGCTTCTTTGAACACCAACTTACTAGCTTATCTCCTAGGTATATCATATACCCATGTGTGGACCTTCTGTCATCTTGACTTCTTGCCCAGTCTGAGTCACTGTATGCTCTCAGCTTTATATTTGACGTAAAAGGATAATATAATCCTTCTTTTATAGTTCTTCTGATATATCTAACAACTCTTTGTCCTGCAACCCAATGTTGATCTTTCGGACAATGCATGAACTACGAGAGAACTCCCACTGCATAATTGAGATCAGGTCTTGTTAGTGTAGCATAAATTAAACTTCCCACTAACGACTGATACTTCCTCATATCTTTAAACTCTGCACCATCATATTTGCTGAGTTTATGATTTACTTCAAGCGGTGTTGAAGCTTCTCTACAATTCTCCATGTTAAACTTCTTCAGTAACTTTAGGAGATATCTTTCTTGCGAAACATACATAACATGATCTGTATATGTGACTTCCATTCCAAGAAAGTATGATAACTTTCCTAGGTCACTGATCGTGAACTCTTTTTCAAGCAATCTCTTTACCTCTTTGATTCCGTCATCTGAGGATCCTATGATTATTATGTCATCTACATAAATACAAATGTAGATCATACCTTCATCTGTTCTCTTGATGAGTAGACTTGCATCAGCCTTTGAGCTTTAGTATCCAAGGTCATTAAGATACTTCACAAGTCTGTAATTCCAAGCTCTCGGAGCTTGCTTCAATCCATAGAGAGCTCTTCTTAATCTGCAAAGATATTCTGGGTAACTGGAATTACAAACCCTTAAGGTTGTTCCATGTAAACTTCATCTGATATATATCCACTCAGTAATGCATTCTTTATATCCAGCTGACTTAGCTTCCATCCTTTTGATGTTGCTATAGCAATCAATGTCCTTATGGTTGACATCTTTGCCACCGAACTAAATGTCTCATCGTAATCTATGCCATGCATCTGAGCATAGCCTTGGACCACCAGTCTAGCTTTGTATCTGGCTATTCTTCCATCTACAAGTTTCTTAACTTTGTAAAACCATTTATTTCCAATCAATTTCTTACCATTTGGTTTTTGGACAAGTTCCCAAGTCTTGTTCTCTTCCTGCGCATTATATTCCTCTTTCGCTGTTTCTTACCTTTTGTTTCACTGTAATTCTGGGGTTCTTCATCTTCCTTTACCAAGTAAGCATAATTTTTCTGAGTCAAATAAGAAGTTTCATAGGAATATCTTAATGTTGGTTGTTTCCTTACTCTGTTTGACCTTCTTAGCTCAAACTCCTCATGTGTATCTGAATACACGTCTTCATCAAATCTTGGTTCATCTTCATTTCTCATACCTAATCCGATCCTAGATGTACTTGCCTGCATATGATCTTCATCTCCATTCACCTGCATCTGTGATTTACCTTTTTCTTTTCTTCTTATATCTTCTTCAAATGTTTCAACACTACGCTCTTTATCTGTATACCAACTCTTTCCTTCATCAAATGTTACATCTCTGGAAACAATAAACTGTTTGGTTAGAGGATTCCATAACCTCTAACCCATATGCTTTTCATCATATCTGATGAACACATATTTTTCAGCTTTTGGTTCAAGCTTATGTCTCAGTTGTGATGGTACATAAGCATACACAACTGATCAAGTGTTGGTTTCGTATCCCACGAAGCTTCATAAGGGATCATACCATTTAAAGTTGTACATGGTAATCTATTTACCAGGTATGTAGCTGTATTTACAGCCTCAGCCCAAAGATAATCTGGACAATTCTTCTCCTTTAGCATTGCTCTTGCAAACTCAACTAAAGTTTGATTTCTTCTTTTTTGCTACTCCATTTTGTTGAGGTGTATACGTGCAAGTTATTTCTCTTTTGATACCTACATTCCACAGATAATCATTGAACTCTCGAGAAAAATATTCTCCTCCTCCATTAGACCTTAGTCTTTTGAGTTTCTGTCCTGTAAGTCTTTCAGCATATACATGAAAATGCCTGAAAGCTTCAAATACTTCTAACTTCTCTTTCAAAACATAAAGAGTTATCCATCTTGTTGCATCATCAATAAACAGAACATAATACCTCGATCCGCTGATAGATCCTTCTTTTGTCGGTCCCCATACATCAATATGTATGAGTTCTAGCAAAACATCATGTTTGTATCCTTTCTTCTGAAATGGTAACCTGTGGGCTTTTCCCATCTGACAGGCTTTGCACTTGTGAATCATATGTTGGTTTTTCATATTTGGTAATCCTTTCACGGATTGTTTCTCCACCATAGTTTTGATTCATTAAAATGTCCGAACCTCTTATGCCAGAGGTCCAATTCTGTAAATATTTCATCACCATGTGTGATCAAGGCTTGACCAACATTTCCTTGTACTTTAAGAGTAAAAAGTCTACCTTCCTTTTTACCATGGACAATTTGTTTATATCCTCTTTCTGGATCTTCAACAAATACTCCTTCATTTGTAAATCTGACTTGGAAACCTTTTTCTACTATCTGACCCACACTGATCAGATTCTTTGGGATTGTTGAAACATACAAAACATTTGTTAGTAGGTGAGCATCATTCTTACACTTCACTTTTCCAATTGACCTTACATTATGTTTTGTGTTATCACCTGTTTGTACTGTATGATTTGAAATACCTCCTTCAAGTTCTGATAATAATTCTATATTTCCTGACAAATGATTTGAACAACCAGAGTACTCAATATAGAATACCTTGAGGTCTTCATTCTCTGACACACTTATCGATTTCATCATCAATGTTGTGTGATCATCATTCTGCATATCATTTGCATAATTGTAGTAGGTAGTGTTGTGAGACTGATTTTGTCCCCAACTGCTTGCTGCACCTCTACCATATCCGCCTCTTTGGCTTTGTCTTCCTCTTTGATATCTTCCGGTTCTATCTCTACTGTTATTCTTCTGATTCTGACGTCATCCTTGGGAGTTATGCCAGCAATCATGAGCCAGATGATTGCTTAGTCCACATATCCAAGAAGTCTTCTTGTTGTTAGTCGGATTACCTCTTCCTTTACCTCTTTTTCTGACGTTACCTCTTCCTCTTGCATAATTTGCCTAAGCAGTCACTTCTTCTTCATCTTTTTCTTTACCTTTATCATCTTTCTTCTTATTCTTTACGTTGTTGGAGAGTTCTCTCTCCTTGTTACTTCAGAAGACAGAACAAAAATGCTAAGCTTCAAAATTTTTAACTCTCTTGATTTTCATGGCTTGATTTAATATTATTATTCTACATTTTGTTTTTGTGATGATACTAGTTGAACATGCTTGAAGATTCCTTGAACTTGTACCTACAAAAGAAACCAAAAACTAGCAATGAAATGAAATAAAAATATTTGTGTGTTCATTGAATGTGTGAATACTATTTATTTTTGTGTATGCACATTTTATTAATGCCTATTGTCTTATTTTTATGCACGTGAACCTAAAGTTTTGAATGAGAAACTCTTATATTGTAAAGTAAAAGAATTAAAAGTAAATCAAAATAAAATCAATAAAAAACGTATGCGTGCGTGTATTAAAAAGTGAATCAAAACAAATTAAAAAAGTTAATAAGAAACGTGGACATGCCAAAGTGAACGTGTGTGATATGTAGAAGTTAACTAATGATTGCATGCAATAAATTAGATGTGTGTTAGTTCAAGTACATGTATATGTGTTAGTCATTGAAAAGAGTGCATGCTCACACGGATCATTACTTCTGTATATATATGTGTACTAATCCTATGCGGAGGGATGGTTTTCTCTGCAGAGGAACGGAAGGCCGCAGCATAAGAAAGATCTCTGAGGAGGGCGCAAACTCTGTTCGGAGGCCTTTTCTTTTGGGCAGAAGAGGGGAATGTTTGAGGACAAATAGAGAGATCGTTTGTCACTCAGATACGAAGAGGAACAATCTAAAATCGCTGTTTTTTCCATAGATCCAAGCGTTGATTAGGAAGAAGAAGAGCGCCGGCAACTTCATTTTTCTGTGGAGACTCGAACGGGAGGGGAAGGCTGAAAGGGGGGTACGCCGCTCAACGAGTGAAGGAGACGCTGAACTTGATGTTGATAAATTATGAAGAACTCGGCTGATGAGCTGTGCTGATTCTGTGAAGCTCCTCCGATAGCGCTGACACTCAGTTAACAATTTGAAGCTAGTGTTCAAATCAGCCGCGCTATACCATGTGATGATGAGAAGTACTATAGCAATTCTGTAGCGAAAATCACTTATTTCTGTTTCTAATTACCTTACGCATACTCCCACAGAAATTACAGATCATTTATGTCATATTGATTTTAGTCTTGAAAGTTTGCGCAATCATTCTAGGAAACAGAATCTTCGTGTTTGAAAATCAACGTTGATTGATGATCTCTCTATTAAGTCTAGTTTTATATATTTTCGTAGTATTCAATTACCTGTCTTAAGACAAATGCAATTCAGTATGTGTTTCTTTTGCGCGCGATTTCTCCAACTAACTTCTTCTTGTAAAAAAGATATAAATATATTGATCGTGCGTTTATATATATATTATATCGAAAGTTAAAGTTAATAGACCAGAGGATATAACTTTGTTAACACAAGTTTAATAGGGATTGATTAATCTAAATCTCAAATCTTGCCGTTGTCAAACATTGATATTTGTTTTGTATGCCTGCTGTATATATTGATTAATTACTCTACTCATGGATAGATGCAAAAATCACGCAAACTTTCGTTGTGCTAACAAACAACTGCTATTCGCTTGACTTATATGTTGGTATAAAGTAAACAATTCTTATCTTTATATGAATGAATTTTAAAAGCCGACATACTCCTGTTTATATAATTAAGGTTGGAGCATGAATAACACCTTATTTTGTATATGAAGTTGTCCATGCTTTACAAAGAAACTTCTTGTCTTATATAATTTATAAACAGATCATAGCGCGGTGATTACTTTTATCCGCATATAGTAATAGTTTGAATACGTAACGTGCTAAATTAATTCACATGCATTGTGATAGATGGAATTATTGCTTATGCTTGGAAATAAATGTTGAAGATTACATTTCTTTTAGCATGTGACAAATACAACGTATTGAAACAACTTTCCTGTTCTCAAGATGAAGATACAACTCCGATGACGAGTACGCTCGTTTGTTTGGAATAGGATTCGATCTGAACTGATTTTCACTAGTGAAATACATCGCTCTTTGTTAGTTTCAGCTTTCAACAACCTGAGTAGGATGAAATTATTATATGCAGCGAGAGAGAACTCAATGAAGGTGAACGATATTAATAAACTTCTGTCTTTCTTTTGATAAACTTAATTCGCGCACTTTTCGATTTTAACAAGAGGTTTTTTACAGGAGGATTGACGTTGTAGCTTTAGAATCTTAAAAAATCAACAAAACTTTGATTTTTATAAGTATTGTGGAGTTTATTTGCATTAACGAGTTTTGAGTAATATAAGATCAAATAACTGTTTAAGGTATCAACAAGTGAAACGGCTGGCACAATTGAAGTCTTGAAAAGCGTGAAGGTATATATGATTTTTTTTTTTTTTTTTTTTTTTTTTTTAAATGGAGGTTCGGCCGAGGCCTACTCCCCCTGACTTTAATTTGAAAGAGAAACAACTGTACAATGAAGGGCATAGTACCCATGGGACCCCCCTTATCCCACAAGAACAGGGGCAGACAGGGTGGACGGCCCGAAGGCCCATACATCGACGCCCGAAGGCCGGATTTCGCGCCCGAAGGTCGGATTTCGTGCCCGAAGGCGGATTACACGCTCGAAGGCAGTTACAGGTATCCCGCAGCGCAGGGGGGTCGAACCCTCGCCCCCGCCTCAAGAGGCGAGGGACTCAACCACACGACCTGGCGTCTTAGGATGTATATATGAAATTTTGTGTTGAACTAATTATATGTATTTTAATATGGCAATTTTATTTTATTTTATTCTTTTTACCTTTGACTATTCATGCTCTTACACTAAATCTGCGAGATTATATTTAAGTTTTCTCTACATAGATTATTCCTAAAAATAACGCATGATTCATGTAACAAAAGATGATCGAGCATAAATTCTTACGACATACGAAAGAGATGTTATCCAATTTGAACAAGTTTTTCTGATTAATATTTTTTTGAACTTGAATTGCTTCTTTAAACCTTGAGCCTCACCTGAGCTTGCTCCAAGCACCCCGCGTGCGCCGTTAGTGCAGCGGTTGGCTTGATCCACCAACCGTTGTTTTCGTTCCGATATTTGAACCTGACGTGAAGAAACGGCCTTGCAGCTCAGGTATAAATTTTTAAATTTTGCTTTCATGTGCATACATTATATCGACAGGTTGAATTGCAGAAGCTTCTTTATTTGTGGGAGCAGTGGCTGTGTCTTTGGAACCTTGCACTTTTCTAGGTGTTGAGGGTTGTTCCCTAGGGAACTGAGCGCGTCCATGAAGAGTGGCAAGTAGCTATCCTCATCTTGCCACCCAACTCATCGACATTAGAAGCAGGAACGTTTGCACAATCATCCATTAGCAATTGATGTATTATATTTTGATCCTATGAAAAATTGTATATATTTACACACAGTCACTTTTTGAGCCTCTTCTTCGATTCAGATTGCAGGTATTGATCTATCCTCTAATACTTCTTTTTTCTCAAATATCAATGGGTAAAAAGAAAGCAGTTAATTTAAACACACATAAAACAAACTCTACTATGCATGGCTTAATTAAAAATGCAAATTTGGGACTTGAGGCGCAAGTCAAAGATTTAGAGGATAAGCTAAACTCATTAAATCAAGAAAAATTTAAAGAAGTGTTTCTGTTAATTGACAATTTAAGTGAATTTTCTAATTCAAATAATGTGATGTGTGGAATTTTACAAGAAATTGCTAAAACATTAAAGAGCCAAATAGATGATTTGACCAAACAAGTCAATGAACTCCCTAAATGCAAGTGCAAACATGAGCATGAAATACAAAGTTTATCTCCAAAGTTGCCTAATGAAACCGATATGAATGAGTATAAGAGATTCACCTATAGGGCTATGAATAGGAAAGTATATCCCTTAAGATGCTTTTGGTGTGACCAACTAGGTCATATTTATGAGGATTTTGTTGCTTATAATAATGCATGTCAAATTCACTTAGTCATTACAAATGACCATAAGATTTGTGATTATCAAACACAACTACCTTTGAGATTAAACTTAGGTAGAGGAGGAATGAGAGAGTACTTTGACCAAATAAAATTTAGTCCTAAAACCCAACTTCAAATACAATGGAAACCTAAGAGTTATGATGAGAAAAGAAATGTATGTCAATAACAACCTATGAACACCAAGATTGTGACTAAAAGTGAATGCTTGGACAATGATCAAAACCTTCTCAACCCTAAATCTATGAGTAACATTGATATTCAAACTACATCTAAGGATCAAGATACATTGAAAAAGATTAAGAAAGAAGAAGATGTAAGGATAAAAGATGATGAAAATGAACAATCAATTGATGGAAATAAAGACATATATGCGGTTAAAACAGAACCTAAAGTCATAGGAAATGACAATAAATGTGATCAAAATAAAAATGATGAAAGAACAGTACAAACATCTGAAGATGAAAATCTTCAAATTCAATTAGAACCTGACAAGAATATGGGAAAATGGGTACAGAAGCCATATGGAAGATTGAAAATAATACCAAAAACTCATCTAAAGTTAAGAAAAAGGAGAAGAATTTAAGAGAATAGTTTTATTGTGATGGAATTGTTTATTGAAGATAAACCTTTTCAATTTTTGATATTGCTTGCTGCATATATGTCTGTTTTCCTAAAGTTGGGGAACATATACCTAAATTGTTTTCTTTTATGAAATTTTTATGCTTGGAAAAGCTAGTTAAAAGCTTATGATAAAGTTTTACATTATGATTTGCTTAATCAAAAGAATTCTAAAATATGAAAACACAAGTTTGTTGATTACAAGTTAAACTAAAACATGTTTGAAATTATATGCACAATATGCTTGCAAATAAGTTTGATCAATATACTTGTCATTTTCTAAACTTACGATGCCAATGATGCTATTCTAGAATAAAAATACGATTATCCATTGAGATAGGATGATAACAATTATGCTGATATATTATCATATCTTACTCAATATGATGAGAAGAACCATATTTTATGCTTTTCTATTGATAAAAATATGATAATAAACCTTTTAATAATAAATGGTATTATCAAAATGATGTTACTAAACTTATGATGCACTTATGATTTTTTTTCTTTCACAAATAGAAAGAAATCTATTATGATGAACAATTATGAAGAATATTATTATAATGAAATGATGAATATTTTGAAAAAAATAGTTTTGTTTACAACAAATATGATGGTTATATTATACTATGAACATTATGATTTTTTTCTGAAATTTATAATCTTTATTACAAAGGTTGAAAAAGCTAATGTGAAACTTATGAATTTTGTTTCATAGGTTGAAAAACCTATTGTAAAAATTAAGAATGCATTATTTATGATAATTATAACCACTATGACTTTCGTATGATGAAATTTGTGACATGATGAAGATGAATCTGATAGAATATATGAATTTATATTTGCAAGATAAATGCTAATGAAGATTACTTGTTTTGTATCCTCGGCTTTATGATTACTTACAGGAATTGACGATGTGTTATGAAATTGATGGTTTGTCAATACTATGAAGAATTTGAAGAGAAAATGAAGAAGAATTCTATGTTGATCAGGTGAAATAGTTCTAAACCTGATTAATGTTTTAAGTTTTATTTTTCCTTGCATTTCATGATAAGATAAGTACATTCTTCAGATAGGTTAAAAAACTTCTTAAAATTATGAAAAGTAGAATTTACACTAAAGTAGGAACATGCTTGAAGAGAAGATAGGGATTAGAGATCTATGGTTGTCATATGAATAGTTGAAGGAACCCTTAACTTGCAACTCCTAGTAGAAGTATGCTTGTTTTATATAGGTAAGCTTCCTTAAATCTGACCCATTTTACTAAAGAGATCCTAGTTTTGCTTTAGCTTACCTCTAGATCCTTTGCTCTCATTAGGGGTTAAGCCTTTTTCCTTCATCAAAAAAGTTACGAAGAAAAATTGAAAGCAGTACATTAATGGTTGCTGCATATGAAAAGAGAAAAAAAAACAACAAAAAAAAAAATTATGATGAAAAATGAGATGAAAGAAAAATCAAATCATTTTAATGAATCAGCTGTGATCTTGAAATCACTTCTGAATTGAAAAGCCGCTATATAAGGCAGATGTATGCTAGAGGGAATTAGTTTTTTGTATCTTAATGGAAAGTGGCTAGGAGATGAGGATAGAAGGCTTATATAACATAAGCTTTACTTATGAACAGAGTTAATAGAAGAGTTAGTACGAACACTATTTGAATGACTTCTATAGTTTCTTTCTAAAACCTGTTTTTCAACTCATGCATTGAACGAAAAGGTTGAAATTCAAGCTTACATAAATTTATAAGTTTTCTTTGCTATTAGAAGATGTACTAATGATAGAAGAATTTTTTATAGACTATTTGCATTTGAGTCATGAATAATTTTCATAAGAATTTGATATTGCCTTCTTTGATCTGCAGGTTTGTCTCATCGAGGACGATGTGCAGGTTTAGTGGGGGCGGATGTCGGAGAGATTCTCTCTCCTTGTTACTACAGAAGACAGAACAAAAATGCTAGGCTTGAAAATTTTTAACTCTCTTGATTTTCATGGCTTGATTTAATATTATTATTCTACATTTCGTTTTTGTGATGATACTAGTTAAACATGCTTGAAGATTCGTTGAACTTGTACCTACAAAAGAAACCAAAAATTAGCAATGAAGTGAAATAAAAATATGTGTGTGTTCATTGAACGTGTGAATACTATATATTTTTGTGTATGCACATTTTATTAATGCTTATTGTCTTATTTTAATGCACCTGAACCTAAAGTTTTGAATGAGAAACTCTTATATTGTAAAGTAAAAGAGTTAAAAGTGAATCAAAATAAAATCAATAAAAAACGTATGCGTGCGTGTATTAAAAAGTGAATCAAAACAAATTAAAAAAATTAATAAGAAACCTGGACATGCCAAAGTGAACGTGTGTGATATGTAGAAGTTAACTAATGATTGCATGCAATAAATTAGATGTGTGTTAGTTCAAGTACATGTATATGTGTTAGTCATTGAAAAGAGTGCATGCTCACACGGATCTTTACTTCTGTATATATATGTGTACTAATCCTATGCGGAGGGATGGTTTTCTCTGCAGAGGAACGGAAGGCCGCAGCGTAAGAAAGATCTCTGAGGAGGGCGCAAACTCTGTTCGGAGGCCTTTTCTTTTGGGCAGAAGAGGGGAATGTTTGAGGACAAATAGAGAGATCGTCCGTCACTCAGATACGGAGAGGAACAATCTAAAATCGCTATTTTTTCCATAGATCGAAGCATTGATTAGGAAGAAGAAGAGCGCCGGCAACTTCATTTTTCTGTAGAGACTCGAACGGGAGGGGAAGGCTGAAAGGGGGGCTATGGCGGTCAACGAGTGAAGGAGACGCTGAACTTGATGTTGATAAATTATGAAGAACTCGGTTGATGAGCTGTGCTGATTCTGTGAAGCTCCTCCGATAGCGCTGACACTCAATTAACAATTTGAAGCTAGTGTTCAAATCAGCTGCACCACGTGATGAGAAGGTACTATAGCAATTCTGTAGGTAAAAATCACTTATTTGTATTTCTAATTACCTTACGCATACTCCCACAGAAATTACAGATCATTTATGTCATATTCGTTTTAGTCTTGAAAGTTTGCGCAATCATTCTAGGAAACAAAATCTTCGTGTTTGAAAATCAACGTTGATTGATGATCTCTCTGTTAAGTCTAGTTTTATATATTTTCGTAGTATTCAATTACCTGTCTTAAGACAAATGCAATTCAGTATGTGTTTCTTTTGCGCGCGATTTCGCTAACTAACTTCTTCTTGTAGAAAAGATATAAATATATTGATCGTGCGTTTATATATATTATATCTCGACAGTTAAAGTTAATAGACCAGAGGATATAACTTTGTTAACACAACTTTAATAGGAATTGATTAATCTAAATCCCAAATCTTGCCGTTGTCAAACATTGATATTTGTTTTGTATGCCTGGTGTATATATTGATTAATCACTCTACTCATGGATAGATGCAAAAATCACGCAAACGTTCGTTGTGCTAACAAACAACTGTTACTCGCTTGACTTATATGTTGGTATAAAGTAAACAATTCTTATCTTTATATGAATGAATTTTAAAAGCCGACAGACTCCTGTTTATATAATTAAGGTTGGAGAATGAATAACACCTTATTTTGTATATGAAGTTGTCCATGCTTTACAAAGAAACTTCTTGTCTTATATAGTTTATAAACAGATCATAGCGCGGTGATTACTTTTATCCGCATATAGTAAAAGTTTGAATACATAACTTGCTAAATTAATTCACATGCATTGTGATAGATGGAATTATTGCTTATGCTTGGAAGTAAATGTTGAAGATTACATTTCTTTTAGCATGTGACAAATACAACGTATTGAAACAACTTTCCTGTTCTCAAGATGAAGATACAACTCTGATGACGAGTACGCTCCTTTGTTTGGAATAGGACTCGATGTGAACTGATTTTCACTAGTGAACTACATCGCTCTTTGTTAGTTTCAGCTTTCAACAACCTGAATAGGATGAAATTATTATATGCAGCGAGAGAGAACTCAATGAAGGTGAACGATATTGATAAACTTTTGTCTTTCTTTTGATAAACTTAATTCGCGCACTTTTCGATTTTAACAGGAGGATTGTAACAGGAGGATTGACGTTGTAGCTTTAGAATCTTAAAAATCAACAAAACTTTGATTTTTATAAGTATTGTGGAGTTTATTTGCATTAACGAGTTTTGAGTAATATAAGATCAAATAACTGTTTAAGGTATCAACAAGTGAAACGGCTGGCACAATTTGAAGTCTTGAAAAGCGTGAAGATATATATGAAATTTTGTGTTGAACTAATTATATGTATTTTAATATGGCAATTTTATTTTATTTTATTTTTTTACCTTTGACTATTCATGCTCTTACACTAAATCTGCGAGATTATATTTAAGTTTTCTCTACATAGATTATTCCTAAAAAATAACGCATGATTCATGTAACAAAAGATGATCGAGCTTAAATTGTTACGACATACGAAAGAGATGGTATCCAGTTTGAACAAGAATTTGGGTTTTTCTGATTAATATTTTTCTGAATTTGAATTGCTTCTTCAAACCTTGAGCCTCACCTGAGCTTGCTCCAAGCACCCCGCATGCGCCGTTAGTGCAGTGGTTGGCTTGATCCACCAGCCGTTGTTTTCGCTCCGACAACGTACATAGCCGAACTATGTCCTTTATCTCTATATGTCTTCAAATCTTGCTCAAACGTTAGCATTAGTCCAAGCAACTGATTTAAATCTAGTACAAAATGATTTAAAGAAAGTTCAGTGGAGAGTACGAAAGGTTTCCACCTTTCATCTCCTCTCAAACCTGCTAGCACTTGTGCTATCAACCTGTGATCTTCGATATCTTCATCAATAGATCCAAGACTATGTGCCAAGTCTTTCATCTTAGTGACATAATCACTAATGGTTTGACTTTGCTTTTTCTTGAATGTTGTAAACTCTGAACATAAGCTAGCCTTCCTAGCTTTCGTCGTATTTTGGAAATGATCTTCCAATGCACTCCAAATATCTTCTTCTTTCTCCACACCTCTAATGTGCAGTAATAGATGATCTGTAATGGTATTGTAAATATACACTCTTGCCGTTGCATCTTTCTTCTGCCACAACTTCAAAGCTTCTAACTCTTCTTTCTTCGGTTGACCATTGTCTTCGAAAGTCGGCTTCATTTCTTCTCCTGTTACATATATCATTAAGTCCTTACTCATAAATAAGGCTTCCATGCGCATTACCCATGCGGGATAATTATCTCTGTCCAATTTGTCAATTGAGACATGATCTGCTATGATCTTCTTGTTTCTATTACTTCTGGTGAGTGTAATGTTAAAAAGTTTTACCTTTTACAAACCTTTACACCCAAAAATTACTTCGAAACGTTTCTTTACACTCTTTCCGTTTCTTCTTCTGAGAAACCTTTCCTGCTTTTTGAGAACCTTTTTTGTTCTGATGTCACTTATGGATCTTACTAATCTGATACCACTTGTAAGCCTTAGGCTCTGATACCACTTGTTGAGTTTTCTGATAACTTTCTTAAATGTCAAACTCTTGTACTATTTCTTGACACGACAAGTAAGCTTACTAGTCTAAAGCTTAACTGTGAAATTTACCATGCCACAAGAACTAAGCTAGAGTGATATTAGAACACCTCTATAATCAACAATAGCTTAGCAAACTTTTTGTCAC
Source organism: Ceratopteris richardii (assembly GCA_020310875.1). Classification (NCBI taxonomy): domain Eukaryota; kingdom Viridiplantae; phylum Streptophyta; class Polypodiopsida; order Polypodiales; family Pteridaceae; genus Ceratopteris; species Ceratopteris richardii. Next base: position 35,504,009 of record CM035420.1, on the reverse strand, counting down.
TGAAATATATCAAAACTGTGTTTTGAACTCACCGAAATTCCACCGTAACTTCACCGGAACATCATTAGACTGTCACCATAATATCACCGGAATTTTACCGGAATCAACTGAAACTTTGTTTGTAGTTACTTCAAATGATTATTAATGAAGTAAAAATGTAATACCTGAGCTTCTTTCACTGAATGAACTTTTTCTGAAGATTGCAAAAAAACTTCAACTAGTTCTGGATGCCTTTACGGTCAGACTTTGTAGTGTGTACAAGTCCCGTTTCACAGAAGTCTTTTAATCAACTTATGGTTGAGACTACTAGCTTCAAGATGAGCTATCTCTTATGAAAAACTCTACACTATTCTGCAAGATGTAACTTGATGTTGTACCGGAAAAAGTTTACTGAGAAAACTATAACTGTTAATTCACTTTCACAGTAACATGAAATTACTCAGATTTCTTCACATACGAAGAATACGCTCAATCTTCCACATGAAAATGTGTTTTCTATTAGAGAAGATGTTTACAAAAATAGCTTGGCCTCACTTTGCTCATAGCTATGGAAAACTCTCCTACTCTGAGTAGTTATTCCTTACCATCTCTCTCTGATGAACACTCGACATTTCAGGTTTTGTTATTCATCTCTACATACGCAATCTCTGGCATCTTCTAACTATCCTTAGTTTCTATATGTGCTCTTTCTGGCTCATCTATAGTCTCTCTCTCAACTCTCTTATATACAATTTTTGATCCGTAATTCTGAAAATTTTTACGCTGTATAATATAGGCGTGAATTTGTCCCTTCACTAAGGCTTGTTTTTCTGAACGCTTTGTTTCTGCTTCTCTTTGTCTTTATGTCTGTATGTCAAATTTGTGAGTGATTCTTCAACAATTATGACATTGGATTTTATGTATTTACATTGATATATATATATATATATATATATATATATATATATATATATATATATATATATATATATATATATATATATATATATATATATATATATATATATATATATATTATCTATATATTTTTCATTTCAGTTATGTTTTGAATTATGTGTATGGTATTAAGTAATGAAGAGTTTTGTTCTATTGATTGTTATTATAGTTTATATTAAGCATGTGTTTTAATACTTTAATTATATAATTCATTCATATGTGTGTACCTGAGTGTATATGTATGTAGTGTATATGTATGTATGTGCACGTGTATATGTGTGTATATCTATGTATGTGCATGTGCATGTGTAAGTGTATATGTGTGTATGAGTATGTGCATGTGCATGTGTATGTGTGTATGTGCATGTATATGTGTATATGTAGGTATGTGCATGTGTATGTGCATGTGTATATGTGTTCTAATACTTTAATTATATAGTTCATTCATATGTGTGTACCTAAAGTGTATATGTATGTGTGTGTATATGTATGTATGTGCATGTGTATGTGTGTGTATATGTATGTATATGCATGTGCATGTATAAGTGTATATGTGTGTATGAGTATGTGCATGTGTATGTGTGTGTGTATATGTATGTGTATATGTAGGTCTTTCCATGTGTGTGTGCATGTGTATATGTGTTTTAATACTTTAATTATATAAGTCATTCATATGTTTTTACCTAAGTGTATATGTATGTGTGTGTATATGTATGTATGTGCATGTGTATGTGTGTGTATATGTATGTATGTGCATGTGCATATGTAAGTGTATAAGTGTGTATGAGTATGTGCATGTGCATGTGTAAGTGCATATGTGTGTATGAGTAGGTGCATGTGCATGTGTAAGTGCATATGTGTGTATGAGTATGTGCATGTGCATGTGTAAGTGTATATGTGTGTATGAGTATGTGCATGTGCATGTGTATATGTGTGTATATGTATGTGCATGTATGTGCATGTATATGCATAACTCTGTGTGTATATGTGTGTATGCGCATGTATATGTGTATATGTAGGTATGTGCATGTGTGTGTGCATGTGTATATATGTGTGTACGTGTGTGCATATATATGTGTATAATGTCAGTATATGAATGTGTATATGTACGAAACATGCATGTGTATGTGGATGTATTTCCATTTGCATCCATGTGCATGCATTTGAATGTGCATGCATGTGGATGTGCATATACATGTATTTGCGTATATGTTAATGTGTGTATGTGTATATATATATATATATATATATATATATATATATATATATATATATATATATATATATATATATATATATATATATATATATATATATGTGTGTGTGTGTGTGTGTGTGTGTGTATATATATATATATATATATATACATACATACATACATATATATATATATATATATATATATATATATCTATATATATCTATTTATATATATATATTGCATGCATGTAAATCTTTTTATGTGGTTGTAGAAATGTTTGTGCATATGCATGTGTCTATGTCTAAGTGTATGTGCACATGTATCTGTGTGTATATATGTGTGTATGTGCATGTGTATATGTGTATAGGTGTGAAAGTGCATCTTCATCGTGTATAAGTGTATAAGTGCATATCAATAAGTGTGAGTATGCTATCTAATGAAAATAACACAATTCAAATGATATACAAAGAATAGAAATTGTACTTACAATAGTTAGCCATACTTTTTGCTTGGTTAGCTTCTTGAATAACCTGCAATAAAGAGAGAGAGAGAGAGAGAGAGAGAGAGAGAGAGAGAGAGAGAAAGAGAGAGATAATTCAAAGAGAGAAAGACGTAGAAAGAGAGAAGCAGAGACAGAGGGAGACAATAAGAGAGAGCTTAGGCAAAACAACAATTCTACATATACTTGCTTCAGCTCGTAAGCAGAGCACAATTGCGAACGTTGGAGAGATCTTCGAGTGGATGCGTGAAAATGCCGATCGAAGAGCCTCCAACGTTTTAATTTTTGTCCATCAACAGACCGTCGTGTAAGCGATGCTACCCGTTGTCGCATAAGCGACATGTTTTTAGCGTCACCTATGCGACAACGAACATCGTCGCCCATGCGACGTAAAAGAGCGTCGCTTATGTGACGGTCTTTAAAAGCGTCTAGTTAGCGATGCTATATGGGAGCGTTGCAACCCCATCGTGCCACAAGGCGTAAAAATATCGTTGACTTAGTCGTTTTATCGACGGTCCACACGCGATGCTAATTACGACGCATGTTGCAATTTTATAGCGATGAAATTCTGTCACCTTAACTGTCGCTATACGCCCGTATTCCTTGTAGTATGGAAAGATCGAGAGAGGTCATCCTTCCATTGTGAAGGCGATCTCTAAGGCTTGCAGCGATGACATCAAGCAGTGGTGTAGGTTTCTTCCATTCGCACTATGGCCAGATAGGATGAGGTATACTCGGTCCACAGGTTTCATGCCTGTTGAATTGATGTATTGTTAGAAGCTAGTCTTCCCCATCCATACTCAAATAGTGACATGGTTGAAACTTCCATTGAATGATGGTATCACGAGAGAAGAACTTTTATCTTTGAGAATAAAGTAGTTAGAACAAGGAAATGAAAAATTGAAAGAAGCAGTCCAAAAATTAAAGGAGTCAAGGTTAAAGAAGAAGATTTATTTTGACAAAACCCATCGGGTTAGACTAGGTAGGATTGAGGTAAATGATTGGGTGTTGGTGTACGACAGTACATTCAATACTCAATACGATGCTAGGAAGAAATTGACGAAATGATGGTTCGAACCGTATATGGTTACGTCTGTGTTTGGAAATGGTACGTATGCACTTCGCGAGTTAGCTAGTACTCCTTTGAGATCTTTGATTGCAAGAAAGAGGATAAAGTTATTCAAGAAAAGAAATGAAGCAGATTATGAGATTGAGCAGGAATTTATGGAGGATGCTGATGACACTGAGGCTGATGCTGATGAAGAATGATAGACCATGAATTTGAAGAAACGGGATCAATCAATGATGAGAATGAAATAAAATAATTAGGTGAAATGTTTCTGATTTGGTTTCTCATTTTCTTTTAAAAGAGCATATGCATTGCATTTGAGTATATGATAAAGATATGTATGGATTTAAGAAAATCATGCACTATAACATATCGAGGGTATACCGAGGTCGCTACTGAGGCAAATGAACGGGTGTGAATTCTTCGCGAAGTCCGTGTTACAGTCGGTATATGCGTCGGAAGGAAAGCGCCGGTATGGTGCTGGTATAAGCGTTGGTATATGTGTCCGTATATGCGTCGGTATTTCCAACAGATATACCAACGCTTATACCGACGTCCCCGCTGGGTGTACCGGCGCATATACCGATGACCATACTGGACGTACAGACGCGTATACCGACGATCATACCTGCACAAATTTTTTTGGGCCGAGTGTGTTGTCTTTTGCTACAGTATTATGTTGTTTAGCAAAAGACAGTACACTCTGCCCAACTGAGTACATGTGTTATGTAATCTAATGGCAACCAAAACATAAAATTATATGAACAAAAATGAACAATGATTCATGTACAGAAAGTCGTATATTCCATAAATTACACTTACATATAGGAATCGAATACAAAATTATGGTACATCATTGCCATATAGGAGTGTAATACAAAATTGTGGCAATGTGATAAAAAACTTCCATATAGGAATGGAATACAAAATTATGGTTCATGATTGTTGTATGCGAGTGTTATACAAAATTGTGGCATTGATAAAAATATTTACACCTACAATCCTACAACAAAACATATGTATAAAATAAGACCAATTAACATTACATTTATAAACAACAATTAGAAACACAAAACCAAGATATAACTTTACCTAATCAAGAATATTCTCCCATGAGACGAATGCACCGCATCCCTCTAAGTCTTGTAACAGTGCAGTCAATCCATGTCGATATCCATACGATTCTTCTGCTCACGTTGGAGGACGACCCACCGCCAACTCCTATAGTAAATATGCAAAATGTTAGATGAATATGCATAATATATTTAACACAAACAACTTCAATAATTAACATCATACTTACAAATTGGTAGCGCATACTGTCGTATCCGCCGCTACCTAAATGCGACGTTTCAACCGTATCTAACCGTGTGGTCGCCGCTGTCGGAGCGAAAACGACGGTCGGTGGATCAAGGCGACCGCCAAAAATACGGCGCACACAGGGTGCTTGAAGCAAGCTCAGGAGCATAGAAACTCAATCAAGATGTTTGTTAAATACTTCAAGTAATCGCACAAATTCAGAAGAAGGACATTAGTAGAATATTCTTTTGAATGGATTAAATGAATTGATCAAATCATATATGGATAGAATGCAAACTAACTTTGTATCTTTCACTAGATTGAACATAGACTTTGATTAAGTCCTATCTTGCATCAAAGCACCAGATATAACATGCTATGCTCGTTCGTAAATGTCACATGATTTGATAAAACATTAGGTAATTCAGACATCGTTTCTATTAAAAGGATTTTTGTTTTATGCTAAAAAAAAGAATATACAGGTGTTACACTGACAATCAACTCATGAAAATTCATTAGATAAAATTAGAAGATCTATCATACACTTACGAGTTCTTAAAAAACACTTGCTCTAGGCTATTTCATTCATAAGGTTCCTTAGAGATTAGAAATCCTTCACCAAGTAGCTGAATATCACTCTCATTCTTTATTTCCTTTTACTCACATAAATCTTCATCCTTGTTCCGATACCTCGCCATTAAACAGTATGCGCCAGGTTTGTTAAATTACTTTCTATGAACTTTCGCATCTAATCCCTAGACAAGAAAGGGAAATACTTTCAGGAATTACGAAGTTGTTCGAATTTCATTTTGGTTAGAGAAACCGTCAACTCAATATTTAAAGAAACGCTTAACTCAACATTTTTATTTGTGTAAATAAACAAAACACGTATAAACAAAGATATGGGTATTTATAACAGGCTATCCTCACCTTTCATAATCTTGAGACCAACAACGCGTATAAGCTAATATTCGAATTTGTAATGGGTTCAAAGATGATCATGAAATGACCCAAAGAAAAACAGTTAAATTTCACAAAAACACATTCGGCTAGGGATCCTGTCCACTTACTTAATTCATTGTGCAACTAAGCACATATTTTTCTGAGGGTGAAATTTTCTACTTCACACAGTAGTGCAGACAAATGATGCTTTACTCGTAAGATGAACAAGTAGAGGTTCATGAAAAAAGGTTTGGGGATTATTATTTTAGCAAAAAAAATTCACAACAGGCCTCGGGAGTCTGAGTGAATACATGTATAATATTTTCCCTGCAGATTTTGGGATTTCAAGGTAATAGTATTAAACTTCGGAAATCTTTACAAGTGCAACACTCAAAGCATAGCAGAACAAAGCCGACATCAATTGGATCGTTTCCATGACAGTAAACAAAGATATGAAAATTATCTATCCAAGCGGTGAAATAGGAATTCCTTGCACTAAAGTTCCCTTATGAACTTCCCTTTCAGAAACCCACGGTGTTAAAAACTATTACAAGAAATAGAGAAATGCACAGGTGAATAACCACACCCCAAGGTAGGAATAGACAGTAAATTTGTCTTGAAAGTCATACTTTTCTTTGTAACAATCCTTTATGGACAAAAATCCTGCATTCAGCAAATACATAGCATGAAAACTTTATCCACAAAGCCTATACACCTGTTCCTGGTTTCTTAAAAGAAGCACCGAATCATGATTGAAAAGCATCATCTCTAAACTGTCAAGGTAGTTGCATCAAAAGATACCATATGAACTTGATACGTTCTAAGTTTTATTGCATCAATTCACTGCTTCCACAAGGCTATGATCAGCTTCAGAATTGATATGCAGAGATAAATTATGGTTCATCATTCGACATTCTATCTGATGCGCTTTACATCCTTCCTTTAAACGTGATGATGAGTAGATCAAGAATTACATACCCGTTCTCAACTGCTTAAGAATCCAACTGTTCTGAACTTGTCAAACATAATCGATTCCTTGCGAGCTATCAACGTGAGAGAGTTCTCTTTTGTGCTTTGGCTCGTATTTTCCATTGCTCACAACACCATACCACCATGGATAGTAAACGCATGTTCTGCGATATATGCAGCAATCGAATCTAATGCCCAAGAACTTCCCCAGCCCATGCCTGAATTGTTGCCTTCTTCTCTTCTTCTGATTCCCCTCCGTCCGCATGCATCTGCAACTGTGAATGCCCCCAGAAACCTTCTCTCTCCTCCGATAAAATAGCGCTTCTGTGCGTATATGTCCTCGTCCCCAGAGAGCCCCTCCTTTTTTTTCGTATATGCTTCCAGTCGACCTCTCTTTTTTCGCGCATGCCATGCAAAGCTCCACTTCCAAAAAAAAATCGATAGTAAGATCCACTTCTTTTACCAAAAAAAACTTCGTGTTCAATGCACGGCTATTAAAGAATAATCTCTGTTTCCTCTATTTTCTGGAAACTCTTTTATCCAAAAGCCCTTATTAACATGTCCCCTAGAGAAGACCTCTGCACTGCGACAATTTCAGCATGCATGCTTCCAAAAGATAATCCTCTTCATCTTCACTCTACAGCGAACAAAACAGGGATATAACTTTAACACTGTCGATGTCTTCGGCATGTGAACAGACCATCAATGATCCGTCATTTATGTGCTCATAAGCACCAATTGGCTTCTTCAAATAGAACTCTCTTCCATTTCCTTCAGAACTAGCAATATGATGACTTTTGATAAACTTCATATATCGAGTGATCCTGCAAGGAGTTTGATTAATCAAGACATAACAGTAGGGATGAATATCTCTACGACATTCACCCCCACCAAACCTGTGCATCCTCCGGATGTGCCAAATAAGATCTGTTTTCTGTTTCAATATTTAAAATCATTTTGCATATTGATGATCAACTTCATAGCACGTGCATGGGTTAAAAAGAAAGTGTCTTATGCAGCGCTGCGTAATTAGCCCTATAAATGCATACTTTAAAATGCATGGACAAAATTCATGGTGCAATAAGCAAGATAAGAGGTTTTGGATGGTGAGGCTTGTGCACTCACTCACATACATATCAATGTGAAAATACAAAATCCTTACAGTCTCTCATATGTGCATGGGTATAGATCAGATCGTGCCTCAATGCATGGTCATGTAGTGTGACCCTAATACATGCATACTTTATGTGCATTTTCAAAATTATGGTGCATAAGAGGTAAGAGCTTTTGATGAAGAGGTTTTCTTTCTCCTATACTTAGAACTTTCTCACAGATTTCATAATGCATTTTACAATTTGATAATGGTGCAAATGAACGTGCACCTAAGGGCAAAACTCAATATGTGTTCATACATAATTTAATGCATACTTGAAATGCACGCTTAAATAAAATGGTGCAAAACTGGAAGTAAAAGGTTTTCATATTCTACTCTTGAAGAAAATCTTGGGTGTCCATAAATTCCCATTCTTCATCTTGAACCTGAAAAATATCTTGAAAACAAACTCGTGAAAAAAACATAAGTATTAGCACATTTAAACCAAATTTTTCAATTCAAAACATCTAGATAATCCATCTGTAAACCCCCCAAAGTAACATTAAGCCAAATTTTGTAGCTTCCTTCAATTTGTCTTTTCTTGCTTGACCTGCATTAAACCACTCAAAAACATTGATTAGAAAAGCAATATTTAAATCATTAATGAAATTCATAATTTTAATTTTGTAAAACAATTCCGATATAAATACCTTTTTGATAAGGAAGTAGGTTATAACTCCCATATAAATACCTTTTTGTTGAGGAAGTAGGTTGTAACTCCCATATAAATACCAGTCATGGATAAAAAACATTCAATAAACAATCATAAACTTGATCATAACATATCCTCTTATCAATTTGGCTTCTTGTACCAGTTTTGTCAAAATAACTTGTCAAAACGCATTAGTAAGAAACAATAATTTTAACTCAAAACATCAAAAATTTCTTGCATACATAACTCATTCTTCCTTTTAATGGTTTTTGTTGACTTCGTCATGTTTTGTGTAACTTGATTGATAATTTTTGCAAAAATTTCTTGTTCTTTCTCATTAAAATTTGTCTCATTGTTTGCATTCTCATTTGCATTACTTAGTTGTTTAGTTTTCTCAATTTTCCCTTTAGTATTAGATTGATTGCCAGTTTCACGATTCACTTGTTCTTCCATCTTTTCACTTTTCTCTTCTTCAAGTGTTTGATCATTCAGTAAAGATTTTTGCTCAATTAATATATTATGAAAATCTTTTGTTTTGTCTGGTTTCTCATAAGTTGTTCTCTCATGTTCTTGCTTATCATTTAGCTTAATATCTTGCATTATCAGTTCAACTTGTGGATTATCCATCATAATATTGTCTTGATCATTAGATTTTGTGGTATTTTCACGTTTTACTCTCCAGTGTTTTTTCACTTGTTTGTTTGATCTTGATCTTACTTGTTTTTGTTCAGAATATTTTACCATCCCACCTCTACCTAGGTTCAAGTGTAAAGGATCCTTCGTATGATAATCACAGATTTTGTGTTCATTTTCTAATACCAAGTGTTGCCTACATGCTTTCTCATAGGCCAGACAATTCCTATAAGTATGACCTAGTTGGTCACACCAAAAGCATCTTAAGGGATATACTTTCCTATTCATAGCCCTATAGGTGAATCTCCTAAACTCATTCATATGAGTTTCATTAGGCAACTTTGGAGATAAACTTTGCATTTCATGTTCATTACACTTGCATTTAGGGATTTCATTGACTTTTTTGGTCAAATCATCTATTTGGATCTTTAATGTTTTAACAATTTCTTGTAAAATTCCACACATCGCACTATTTGAATTAGAAAACTCACTTAACTTGTCAATTAACAAAAATACTTCTTTAAATTTGGCTTGATTTGACGAATTTAACTTATCCTCTAAATCTTTGAGTTGTGTTTCAAGTCTTGAATTTGCATTCTTAATTAAACCCTCCATAGTAAAGTTCCTTTTATGCATGTTTAAATTAACCGCTTTTTTACCCATTGATATTTGAGAAACAAGAAGTCTTAGATGATAGATCAATACCTGTAATCTGAGTCGAAGAAGAGGCTCAAAGAGTGACTGTGTGAAAATTTATACAATTTTTAATAGGATCAAAATCTAATACATCAATTGCTAATAGATGATTGTGCAAACGTTCTTGCTTCAAATGTCGATGAAAAGGGTG
>CM035420.1:35366309-35488809 GCA_020310875.1 Ceratopteris richardii | reverse complement strand
TATGCATGCATGTATGTATGTATATGTATATGTATGTATGCATATGCATGCAAGCATGTATGGATATGCATGCAAGCATGTATGGATATGCATGCATGCATGTATGCATATGCATGCATGTATGCATATGCATGCATGTATGCATATGCATGCATGCATATGCATGCATGTATGCATATGCATGCATGTATGTAGGTATGCATATGCATGCATGTATGTAGGTATGCATATATATGTATGCATATGCATGCATGAATGTATGCATGTATGTATGCATATGCATGGATGCATGTATGCGTATGCATGCATGCATGTATGCATATGCATGCATGCATGTATGCATATGCATGCATGCATTTATGCATATGCATGCATGTGTGTATGCATATGCATGCATGCGTGTATGCATATGCATGCATGCATGTATGTATGTATATGTATGTATGTATATGTATGTATGTATGCATGCATGTATGCATATGCATGTATGCATATGCATGTATGCATGTATGCATATGCATTCATGTATGCATATGCATGTATGAATGTATGCATGTATGCATATGCATGTATGCATGCATGCATGCATGTATGCATATGCATGCATGTATGTATGTATGCATATGCATGCATGTATGTATGTTTATGTATGTATGTATATGTATGTGCATATGCATGCATGTATGTATACATATGCATGCATGTATACATATGCATGCATGCGTGTATGTATATGCATGCATGCCTGTATGCATATGCATGCATGCATGTATGCATATGCATTCATGTATGCATATGCATTCATGTATGCATATGCATTCATGTATACATATGCACGCATGTATGTAGGTATGCATATGCATGCATGTATGTATGTATATGTATGTATATATATGTATGTATGTATATGTATGTATGTATGTATATATATGTATGTATATGTATGTATATATATGCATGCATGCATGTATGCATATGCATGCATGTATGCATATGCATGCATGCATGCATGTATGCATATGCATGCATGCATGCATGTATGCATATGCATTCATGTATACATACGCATGCATGTATGTAGGTATGCATATACATGTATGCATATGCATGCATGCATGTATGCATATGCATGCATGCATGTATGTAGGTATGCATATGCATGCATGTATGTATGTATATGTATATATGTATATGTATGTATGCATGCATGTATGCATATGCATTCATGTATGTATATGCATGTATGCATATGCATTCATGTATGTATATGCATGTATGCATGTATGCATATACATGTATGCTTGTGCATGTATGCATATGCATGCATGTATGTATGTATGTATGCATATGCATGCATGTATGTATGTATGTATGTATGTATATGTATGTGCATATGTATGCATGTATGTATAGATATGCATGCATGTATACATATGTATGCATGCATGTATGCATATGCATGCATGCATGTATGCATATGCATTCATGTATGCATATGCATTCATGTATACATATGCATGCATGTATGTAGGTATGCATATGCATGCATGTATGTATGTATATGTATCTATGTATATGTATGTATGTATATGTATGTATGCATATGCATGCATGCATGTATGCATATGCATGTATGCACGTATGCATATGCATGCATGCATCTATGCATATGCATTCATGTATACATATGCATTCATGTATACATATGCATGCATGCATGTACGCATATGCATGCATGCATGTATGCATGTATGCATATGCATGCATGCATGCATGTATGCATATGCATTCATGTATGCATGTATGCATATGCATTCATGTACGCATGTATGCATATGCATGCATGTATGTATGTATGCATTCATGTATGCATATGCATGTATGCATGTATGCATGTATGCATGTATGCATATGCATTCATGTATGCATATGCATGTATGCCTGTATGCATATGCATGTATGCATGTATGCATGTATGTATGCATATGGATGCATGCATGTATGCATATGCATGCATGCATGTATGCATATGCATGCATGCATGTATGCATATGCATGCATGTATGCATGTATGCATATGCATGCATGCATGTATGCATATGCATGCATGTATGCATGTATGCATATGCATGCATGCATGTATGCATATGCATGCATGCATGTATGCATATGCATATCCCGCATGCATGCATATGCATGCATGTATGCATATGCATTCATGTATACATATGCATGCATGCATGTATGCACATGCATGCATAGATATGCATGTATGCATGCATGTATGCCTATGCATGCATGTATGCATATGCATGCATGTATGCATGTATGCATATGCATGCATGCATGTAAGCATGTGCATTCATGCATGTATGCATATGCATGCATGTATGCATATGCATGCATGTATGCATATGCATGCATGTATGCATATGCATATCCCTCTCTCTCTCTATCTCTCTCTCTCTCTCAAACAAAAATAAAGAGAGAAGATATTAGAAAACAAAAATATAAAGAGAGAAGATATTAGAAAACAAAAATATAAAGAAAGATAAAAGAGTGATATATGTTTTACTTACATTGATGTAGTTTTTGTAATTCCACTTGAAGTGCTTCTTCGTCGAATATCCAAAGATTTGATCCCAAAATCTCTTGCAAAACCAAACAAAGAACATATTAATAAAGAAAAAACATAGAAAAAGAAAAAAGAGTGGTACAATATGTGCGATCTACTTACCAAAACTTCAGATCTATAAAGATAGAGGTCTGTATAAAGAGAGAGAGAGGGAGAGAGAAAGAGAGAGGGAGAGAGAAAGAGGGAGAGAGACGAAGAGAGAGTGAGAGAGAGAGAGGGAGAGGGAGAGAGAGAGAGAGAGAGAGAGAGAGAGAGAGAGATAGTGAGAGAGAGGGAGGGAGAGAGAGAGGAAGAAAGAGAGAGAGAGGGAAGGGAGGGAGAGAGGGAGAGAGAGCGAGAGAGAGAGAGAGGATGACAAACAGAGTTTTGCTTTGCTCTTGGCGCACGTGAACCCGAAAGGCGAAGTTCTACATTCGAAATGCTCAGAATGACAAATTTTGGGTTTGGGCCCAGTTAAAAAGAGAGTGTTAGTATATGCGTCGGTATACGCGTTGATAGTTCCAGCAAATTACCGATGCTTATACCGACGCATATACCGACGCTTATACCGACGCTGTGATTCCGAGGCAACGCAACCTTCCTAAATTTATCGAGGGTTATACCGACGCCGACAGCTGCCCGTCGGTACACTGATCGTCGGTATTCCCTCGATATGTTGTAGTGATGTAGAATGAAGATAATAAATATCTATTATGGGTTTGCATGAAGCATGAAGGACTAGGAATTATATGAATGGAGTCAGTTAGCAGGCTAGAGACTTTTGAGAGTGAAAGCTTGGGGATGTGATGGCATGCTTAAACTCAGTGCATGTATATGCTGATCGATTTGAATGCTTAGTTAGTGGGATTCTTTGGGCCCTACTATTTATTTCTTCCAAGATCTTACCTCCATATGGATCATGAGTTATGAAAAATCTTCATATTCAAGCCAGCTTATATGTGTGTGCATGTTGTTAGTGTGTTGCGATGGGCTAGTAGGCGGGTGGAACCACCTTGCTCGGGCAATCAAGGCCACGAGCCGTAGCTAGTTTCATCGTAGGCCTGACCTATTTGTTATCATGTGCCTGCATGGGTCGGTCGGCAGGTTGAGTTACTCTGGCCGGGTGGTCAGAGCCACGAGCTGACGTCGATTCCATGTAGGGCTGATGTTGTGTATGTCGTGCGCTATGTCGGATTGGCAGACAGGTGGGGGTAAACTTGTTCGGGTGGACAAGTCCATGAGTCGCACCTGATTTCGACATAGGCCGATTTGTGAAAGAGATATAAAAAGAAAAATGTTGAGCTGAGATGAAGTGAAAAAGAAAAAGAAAGAGAAAAAAAATTGAAAAAGAAAAATGAAAAGAAGAGATCTAATGGAGAGTTAGATCTTATGAGATAAATAGTGGGAATCAAGGTATATTCTACAATCTAGGTTAGTAGAAACTTAGTATATGCTAGTACTTAGGATGAGTTGTTGGATCTGAACGAGTTAAATAAGCAGAAGATCTTGAAAGCCAATGGCTTATTCATATGGTTGCTTATCAGATTGCAGATGCACAAACATAGTATGATATCTGTAAAGCTTGAATCTACTTAATTTTCTAAAATCCGTACTAATCTTTATAAAATTGCATGCATTGCATGAGATCATGCTTTGATTTTGAAAAGAAAAACATAAAAAGTAAAAAAAGATTTTTCAAAAAGAACCCTAATACGCTTCTATTGGATTTTGCAGGTTGGTCCATCAGGACGATGTGAAGGTTTAGGGGGGGCGAATGTCGGGATGAAATCCCTTAGGAAAGTGTGCCTGTTTTTTTCAAAAGTTCATTGTTTTATGAGTTTTGTGTGATGTTTTGATTGAAAAAGTGATATATTCTTTGTATGATTTGGCCGATTTGATTGGTTGTGCGATGCAAAACCATGTTAAATATGTACATTAGACCTATGTATGTAAATAGCTAACTTTTGATCCATAAACCCCTAGGTTTGCCCTTAAAACCCCTAAAAAACATGACTTTATCCCATGAAAACCGAGCTTAAATCCTTAGAAACCCTATGATTTTGTGCCTGTAATTATAAATAAACCCTTGAATTGATATGCTTGAGATTAGTTTAGGAAAATCATAATTTCAATGACCAAAAATCCTAGCTTAGACCCTTGGAATTGGGTTTTATCCTAAGATCAAATACTTAGTTTATTTAATTCTGTATATACGGTATGAAACGAAAACCTTAGTCTAGGAAAAATAAAAAGGAGAAAAATCAAAAATAGAAATAAGTGATGTGATTTTCTAAAACTAGTAAATGAACATGCATGGTGGTCTCAAAACTATAAAGTTGAGTAAGGAGGTTGGAAACTTCTAGAGAATAGTCCCAAGGCGAGAAGTGCTAGGGAGCCTATAAATAGGATACCAAGCCTCATTTCTTTCTCCTCGTGGATCTTCTTGGTGCATCTACTCTCCAGGTACGGGTTCTTACCCTCCTCTTATTCAATATTTCTTCTTCATGTTCATTAGTCTGCATGATCCTAGAGAGAGAGTAGCCGATGTAGATGATACTTGAGGATGGCAAGCTTTTGTGCTGCCATCATGTTTGTAGTTGGTCATCATTTAGCTCTAGCGTTAAGTATCCTACAACAGTTGATTATGGTTTTGAAGCTTTGAATGGAAGGCATATTAGTCTGCATAGAACGAGGATCGCCACACTAGAGAGTGAGAGAGCGAGGCGCCGAGCGCACAGACCCCGCTTGTCGGACAGTGGGAACGGTGCATACACGGGGCCTGATCCAACCCCGCGCTGGCTCTTCCCATCTGCCCGCTTCCTTCTCTGACACTTTAAGGGCCGGGAAGGAGCCGAGTGATGGGAAGGAAGTCCGCATGGGGTTGGATCAGGCCCCTTATGGGTGCATCGTTCCCATTGTCCTATGAGCGGGGTCTGTGCGCTGGGCACCTCACCCTCTCACTCTCTGGTGTGGTGATCGTCGTAAGGCTCTACCCTCTCAGAAGAGAAGAGTGAATGTGCGTATGTGTGAGACCGTAGGCGTCGGGAGTGAGACTATCCAGATACAGCAAAAACACGGGAATCACCGGATCAGTGTGCAAACAAGCTCAATGATACAATGCTGAAGTCGTCCAATAAAATCTTGATAATAAAGAGAATCCTGCTATAGTGGAGGTTGGTGATACAAAAATCTGCTACAGTGCGGAACAGGTGAATACAAATATATACCGCCGCTATAGTGGGGATCGGTTAAATATAAGGTAGGCCTCCCGCTATAGTGGGAGAAGAGGTGAATACAAATATATGCCGCTGCTACAGTGCAGATCGGTCAAATATAAGGTAGGCCTCCCACTTCAGTCTTTGTGGATGGATCCTTCATTCCCTTTATGTCCTCGGTCTCCAAACAGGCTTTATTTCAAATGATCTCGGCAATAGCTTTTCTTTTCTTTACTTCAATAGTCCATGCAAAATCAAATACCTAGAGAATAGATGCACCAAGAAGATCCACGACATGTATTCTATACTTTGGGTCTTCAGTAACTTTTCTCTTCACTTCATATAATCCTCTGAGATCATCAATCGTCCCAATTTGAAAAGGCGATCCACATATGAGATCCACAGGTATTAGAAAATAATCCTTTGTACTTCAAAGGTTTAGGAAAAATACTTAGGGAATTATCATGAGGATGAACAAAGAGTATCAAATATAATCAAGATTTCATATTTTCTTTATGAAAATCATGCAATGAGTTACATACGAGATAATATCCAAAAGAGGACACTATTGGCGAAGAAGATGATGTAGAGAATTGAAGGAGCAAGACAATGATGGTCACAAGTGTATGTATATTGCTTCCATGTATTGTACAAGTGATTTCAAATCTTTTTATAGACTGTAGGAGTGTTCCATGACTTTTACAAGTTGAATTTGAATTCAAATGAAGGTGGGAATGGTTCTTGGAGGGAATCAATTCTCTTCCCTATAATTTAGGAAAAGTGAAGATCTAGTTTGATCTACTTTTAGGTGATTGATTGCTTGATTGAATGCAACTTCAACCACCATAAATTCGTGGGATTTGGGCTCTATCTTTCTACCTTTACATGTGTAAATCTCAAGGCTTTTACAACGGTAAATGAACCATCAAAAATCTCTCAAAAAAATACAATAAATGAGCATAAGAAAAAGAACTCTCCAACGGATATTCATTCGACGCGATAGCCTTTGATGTAGATCAAATCCACCTCAAGCATAGTGTAAGCTTGATGTTCCAACAACTCCCCCTCAAGCTAAAGTATGCTTGAGTCTTCATTCTCTGATAGGTTGAATACTTGCCATAGCTTTGAATCTCCAAAGCATTATTCCATCAAGTGCCTTCGTCATCATATCTGCTACTTGCTTTTCAGTAGGAACAAAAGAAACAGTCAATCTCCTTTGCCATGATCTTTTCCCTGATGAATTGGTAATGGACTTCTATGTGCTTGGTTCTCGCATGGAAAATACGATTTGCCACTAGATGCATGGAACTTACATTATCTCCAAATATGTAAGGTTTGGAACTCACAAGTCCCAAATCTATATACAATGCTTTGAACCATATTACCTCTTGAGTTGCTATGGTCAAGCCTCTGTACTCTGCTTCAGTTGAAGATAAAGCGACTCTTGGTTGCTTCTTAGATCTCCATGTACTATCGGCTCTTTCCTATCTAGCTCAAAAGACTAAGTATTTTGCCAGGTTCCCAATTGGTATTTTAGTCAATGCAGGTCTGAGGCATACATCTTTCATAAAAAAACCTTCCCATATGGCGCAACAAGCAACAAGTAAATGCCTATTGTTACTCGCTATGTATTTGAAAGGCATACTTGTTCAAAAGATAAAATAATTCCCATATAACAACACGCATGTTCTTTCTTTAAATAAATATAAATTATTATGCAGCTTCTGAGGAAAACTTTTCTATGCGCAACAGAAGCGATCTTGTCGATTTTACATTATTAAGTAGCCTATGATCATACTCTATCTGGACTTACCATAATCAGATAGCATATAAGCCAATAGAGTCTTGATCACCATTGCATTTATTAGCTTCACCGCCTTTTTGTTGGAGAATTCCTCTCCTAATCGCAGCGGAAAGTGTAGAAGACCTTTTCAGGATCAAGACGCTTGCCAACGGTTGAACCTTCAAATGAAAATTGGTACCAACTGAAACGTGCAATGAACTTGAAACTTTAATCACTCAAAATAGACACCTAGAGCTTTCAAATGAGCTATCAAACACTCGATTTGGAGTAGATTTGGGTTGGCAACTCTTTGATTCAAAACAGACTACCTGTCCACTCAGTTAGGCTGAAACTTGGACTTCACTAAAGCCTGAATAACTCCTAGAGCATAAAGAGTTTCATAAAACTGTTTTTTAGATAGTCAAAGTACTCAAGACAAGATTTCCAACGAATGTTTAAACACTAAATTTGGATACATATGGTGAGAGATATGACTCTCACAAGTAGACTACCCAAAAATGGGTGTGCGACTGGACATACTCTATGAGAGTGAACTGAACGAAATCACTCAAAACAAATGAAGTAGCTATAAGGGGGCTTCCACGCCTTCTTCCTCTATTCTTGCATGTCCTCCCTTGCCTCTTTTATAGCCAAGTGACCAAAAACTCTCATGATGAGTTTGAGAGCTCTTCTCCATCATTTGTTCATTACTTTGGACAACCACTCCTCTTACACTTCAGTTTTTGGATTTGATTTTCTTTTGAATGAGTCTCTTTTGGCCTCCACTACTTGCTGAAGTAAATGCTTCTATTTTTTATTTTTGTATTTTTCTTCTACTTGAAGAAAATCCTTTTTGCAAAAATATATAAGAGCTTACTTCTTTATTTTTAACACTCCCCCTCAAGCTCACATGTGAGCTTGCACCTTTAGCCATATCCTGCAAGTTGATGTCGTCCTTAAACCTCTTTAGCTTAGAAGCATCTAAGGACTTTTTAAACATGTCTACAACCTAGTCATTAGTTCCAATGAACTTTATATCCACATCCTTGCTCAAAACTTTTTCTCGAACATAATGATAATGCACTTCTATGTGCTTGCTTCGTGCATGAAACATTGGATTGTTCGTTAAGTGAATGCTTGACATGTCACCATAAATTGGAATGGTCTCCACCTGCACATGAAGATCAACCAAGAGCTTCTTAATCCACATAGATTCACAAGTTGCAAATGCTAATCCTCTATATTCAGCTTCTGTCGATGATAGTGCAACAGTAGGTTGCTTCTTCGAGCTCCATGTGATAGGTTTGCTATCTATCATGAACACATAACCTCAAGTGGATCTTCTATCTTCCTTCGAACCAGCCCAATTAGCATCACTAAAGCCCGTTTCGTGCAATTCTTCTTCATATCTATAAAACAATGCATGATTGACGGCGTGCTTCACATATCTTAGCACTCGTTTGGCTGAATTTAAATGTTCACTTGTTGGAGCTTGCATAAATTGAGAAAGAACTCCAACAATATAGCACAAATCTGGTCTTGTGATCATAGCATAGATCAACGAACCTATAATACTCCTGTATGTAGTTACATCATGGAAATTCTCTCTATCATTTGAGCATAGCTTCACATTTGTGTCCATAGGTTGAGTGAGTGGTTTGCATTCACTCATTCCAAATCTGAAAAGAATATCCAACAGGTACTTTCTTTGCATCAAATAAATGCCATCTTTCCCATAGACTATCTCAATGCCTAAAAAGAATTTGAGCTCACCAAGATCTGAAATTTTAAACTCCTTACCGAGTTTCCTTTTGATCTCTTGTATTTCTGTAACATTACTTCCTGTTATGATGAGATCATCAAGATATATGCAAATATATATGTAATAAAGTAAGTCTATGATCCAAGGGTCTGGCCGGTTCAGACAGATCTGAAATCGGACACCGTTTGGTCATCCGTGTGTATGACCAAAGATCTCGAGTTTAGACTTACTAGGAGGTCTTGTGCTCTTGTGAACAAGTGAACCACTTAGCTTAGTGGTTAAGTCTCAAGGATGTGAAGGACGAGGTCTTGGGTTCAATCCCCATGAGGTACATGGGAAGAGTATTTTGCCCAAAGAGCTCTAGAACCTTCTAGAAGCATCCACTGGACACTTGGCGCACATGTAGTTACATGGCTGACACTTGGCTGGTTAGTATCCACCTGCCCAAGAAGGTAGTCCCCTGGAGAGAGCTATATATAGAGGCATTTGGTTGGGAGGAGAGTCATCTCTCTAGTATGTGGTGGTCGTAATCCTTGTACTGTTGCATTGGTATCAGAGCTCAAGGTTGAGCTTCCATGGTGACCTTGGAGTGGGCTTCATCATCTTTCCTTCCATTAGCTTCTTGCTTATTATTTTTGCTCTCTCTAACTTCTTCCTCGTCAATCGCTGGTCGCGGCTATTTCGAAACATCCTCCCGAATGGATGTAATCTTGGCGGGCTATTTGGAGGAGGAGGTTACCAAAAAAAAAAAAACAGATTTAAGTCCTATATCCAGCCTGTTGCGCACGGGGTTCGAACCCGTGACCTCACGGGAGTGGCGTCTCTCGCATATCCAAGAACACACAGAGCTCGGGTGAAGATATTCTAAGAGAAAAGCATCTAGATCTGAATTTTGCGCAGTACGAGCTTATAAAAGTAGTTTCAATCTGCATATGGTGGCGCCAAGACCCGAACTCGTGACCGGATCGCGTGCAGTACTTCGCTGTATCCACAATATCCAGTCGGCTTCGTGCTGGAGGGATTCATTTGGTTAATGTTACTATTTGTAATGAACAACAAAACAATCTTATGTGCAGCAGGTCGCGCACGGGAGTTGAGCTCGTGACCCCCCTCAAGTGGCAGATCTGTCTTATCCAAGAAGGCGACACCGACTAGTGGTCCTAAGCCAGGCGCTGCAGATTACAATCTTATATCACGTTGCTGAAAGTTTTTCTTACAACATCAAAACTGAAGAAGATCTCGGTTCGGTTTGTAATCAAAAAGGGTACATACTCTGGTGAAGCAGAGGGGAGTCGAACCCCCGCCCCCCCCAACAACAGGATACTCGCCTATCCATTACGTCATAGGCGTTCATGCTCAAAAGGTCTGCAGCAGCTATTATTGATCAAATCCCGCGCTGAAGAAGATCTCAAATAAGAGATCAAAAGAGGTTGATCCTCTCTGCTGTAGCCCGGACTTGAACCCAGACGGGTTGAATGGGAGCTAGAAGACGTAGCCACGCGCCCAACCCGATTTGTTTGTTCTCTAATACAGAACAAACTCTACTAAAGCAGTAAAACAGAGCTAAAGTGCAAGCCCAACTCTCATCTTTTCAAGGAGCCAAGTCCTCTCATCCATCCAAGAAGAATCAAAGATTGAGCAAAGCTTGAAGGAATTGGAGCTGTGGAGTGAAGATCCGGAGGCCTAAGTTAGTCGACCACGACGGACCAAGTCATCCAAGACTATTTCTTGATGAGGAAGCTTCAAGAATAGTGAATAGCTCCTCGCAAGGATCAAGAGGATGAATCACTCTTCCAAAGGATCAAGGGATGGACGAAGCTTTGATCAAAGCTAAGTATTTTCCAGTTTCTGCTTGGCCTTAATGCTTGATTTATCTTGTTTTCATTATTCTACACTTAATCATAGATGCACATTGAAATAGCCAAGATTTCAATTGATTAAGTCTAGATTAGAATAATGAATTAATCCATTTCTCATTCCAAGCATTAGTTTGCATTAAGGAAAGACTTGATTTCAAAAAGATCCTTGTGCATCAAAGAATGTATTTTGGTAGTTTAAATACATATTTCCTTTCCATTGAGTAAGTTTTCTATTGCACCTCAAGGGTATGTTTTTATATCATAGTGCATTAGGACAAAGGAAAGGATATACATGCATCAGGATTGCATGATATACATTCTTAGTACAAGGAAAAAAATCGTGCATCAAGTTCATGCATGATTATTGTATTATTTTTTGGGCATGCAAAGAACATGCATGCATACGCATGTGAGCATATGCTTTTGCATGTGGATACATGCATTTGCATGATAGAATGGAATGCTGTTTGCAAGTAGATATGAGAATGTACTCTCTTAGTATTTAGCTTACTTTATAAAGCTCGCAGTTTGACCTTAGGGAAGACCAAGGACTAGTTAGTTGCAAAGACATACTAGTTCTAGTATTGCAACTCAAGTAATTAGTCGATTTCTTCCCAAGTCGATACTCTTCTATCAAAGACAAATACTTAATAACAATTAAGTATGTTAGATGTCTTGCTAGGTATGAGTAAGCACTAAGAGAAGGTTAAGTAATAAATTTCCTTGATGACCAAGAAAATTTAATTACTTGCAAACTCTTTTGTGATGTATGATGACTCTAAGTCCTGGATGTACTTAGAAAGTCATGCGGATATAGCTTTAGTTGATTAGTTATATATTTTATGTAACTTCTCAAGCATCCCAAGGTTGGATGAGAACATCAACTATATTTCCAAAGTTCCTTGAGCACTCTTCTATTTAGAAGATTTCGAAAGTTTTAAAAAAGTTTTTTGTGGTTTCAAGATTTATATCTCATGATGAAACCTCGGTAAGTGACTTTTTGGAATAGAGATATTAAATAGTCAAGCCTTCTATTTCATGTGAGATCATTCTCCTACTATGTTCAAGATGAATTTATTTTTGGGAAGGTAGATGTTCCAAGTAGAGGATCTTAATTGATTCATGAACTCTTCCCAAAATACACATAAATTCATATTATATGATAGGTCCAAGGAATGATGCAGGTCAAACCTCTTTAGGATATAAATGTTTTGCCAAGATATAAAGGTACCAAGCTTTTATAAATTTTCATCCCAAGGGGTGATGGAAGTCAAAGGTTAAACCTCAACATCAATTGATCCTTGATATCCATAAAAGGATGTTAGATTCTATAGTTGCATCTCTGGTAAATGATGCAACTAGCTAAGCAGTCTTTAAGAAATAATATAAGTTCCTAAAGACTTGAAGCAAGTGTGAACTTTTTATTTAGGAGTAGAAAGTTCCAAGAAATGGATCTTGAATCCATGAACTTCTCCTAAACAAGATTCAAAGTTGTGTTCACAGTAACATTACTATTGGATCAATCAATAGATGCTTGGACTTTAAACATAATTTTGATTGGTGAAATATGTTTAAAGAACTCTAGTAACATCTGAAGATTGACCAATAATAATGAGTTTTGTATCAAACTCAAGAATAGAAGTCGATATCACATAAATGAAAGTCAACTTAAACTTTCAAACTGGCAAATGTGATATTTTCTCTAGTTTGATACTCAGGAAATAAATACAATTGAATCAGTAAATTTTTGGATATCATTTGAAAGAATTTCTTTTAAATGTTCTTTTTGCAAAAGATTCCAAAATGAATCATTTGCTCAAGTTATTTGATTCCCTAGAAGGAATCTCAAGTCTTTGAAGAAATGGCATTCTTTCAAGTATAGAGAATGAAATTCTTCATACTCTTTAATCAGCAAGTAGTTCCCAGTAAATCCCTAACCACCAGTTTTGGTATTTAAGTCCAAATAAGTGATATAACCTAAAGGTATATCAAAGATTCTTAGCTTTGGAATCTGAGAGGCATAAGTGTATGCTTGGACTTGTGTAAAGGGAAAGATCTCTAAAATCCTGCAGGTAAGCAAAGAAGCTTAAAGATAGTCTAAGAGATCTTAAAGATAAAGACTAAGTCTTTTTATCGCAAGATCAACCAGACTTGATCAATCTTGGCCATGATTGTCCAATTAATATGCGATTAGAACTACTTTATAGATTGCCCAAGTATTGGCAATAAAATTCCTTTTGGGAATTATTCACTCAAGTTCCATCTATTCAATGGAAAACTGTGAAAAAAAGTAAATTGTTCCAAGTCTGAACAGAGTAAAGAAATTCCAAGAATGTAGTCTGCAACCGTAAAGACGGTACTTAAGTCTGTGGAAGGTAAAACATAAGTATTTGCCTATCCTTAAAGGGATTTTGGTACAAATCCAGAAAGCATGAGCGGATGCTTAGACTAAGGCAGTAGAGAGATTCCTGTAAAAAGCCCCGGCCGGGATAGGTACCTAAAAAAGCACCAGTATAGAAAGGAATCTAAAGACAAGAAGTCATAAACTCTTGTCGCTACAAAATTGGTCAAGAATAACCAATTGAACTTGAATTTGAGAAATTCAAGAACTTGGAATTCTGATTGGTTTTCATTTGAAAACCCCAGTAAAGAAGAATTGATATTCTGTCAAGAGGTTTTCAAGTTTCCAAGGCAAAGCACATGATTCTGAGGTGATCATGCGAAGGAATCAAAACCTAGGAAAATCTAGTTAGAGGTAATGCCTAAAACTTTCAATTCTTGTAAAAGAATTGAAGAAATAAGGTACTCTATCAAGAGATGTTTAGACTTTAGGATAAGAATCACCCACACATTAATGTGAATATAAAATAGGGTGGTATGGGACACCAGATTTTATACTCAGATTGATGTAGGAAAGATGGAATGGGACATCGGACCGTGGGATGATGATTATCTTTTAGTCCTAGTTTGAATTTTGAAGTTAGGTTTCATCCTCAAGAGAATTAAGACTTCAAGGAAAAGTTTAATTCGTAAAGGATGAAAGTAGTATCTTACGATACTTCAAGGTAACTTCAAGATTCAGGAAACTGAAGATATGAAGTAAGTAACTTCCAAGATCTTCATAGAACACTTCAAGTTTAAGTGTTATTGATCAGAAACATTTGATAAATTTCTGCAAGAAGTTGGACTTTGATTTTGAGTTGATCTTTTCAATTAAAGATTTAATTGACTAATTCAAGCATCAAGTTCCTAGTGTAACTTGATAAAATTCACTCTTTTAGACTCAAAGAAATGCACAAGAATTGCATTCCCGGAGTCAAAAAGATTGAATGTGACCTGAACTTAGTCTCAAGTGAAGCATTATTTGAATACAAAACTCATCAGCAGAACCTCAGTGGGTCGACACACTGATGTTGGTTACCACACTAGTATCTTGTGGTAGGATGATGTTTTTGATATCCTTTGAATCTTTTTGAGAATCCAGCTTATTTCTCTGAAAGATAAAGACAATGCTTCAATATCTTATTGAAATAGATCGTTGAGAAGTTAAAGTCCTGAGTCAACTAGACTTTGACTCATAGCAAGTTTATGTATGTGCGAAGTTTGAATTGGTTGTACCAAGTCTCAGTTATCTCTTTCCGCTTTCCAAATCTTTTGGAATTGACTCAGATATGGTATCTGATTCTTTTTGCAAAAGACCAAGGATAGCCGGTTAGAATTAGATAACTAACTTGAACATCCTAGATAGATGTTATGTACAAGAACCTTTTCAATCTTCAAAAGATGCTAAGTCTAAGTAGACTTATTCATTTGATTTTGCTTCAAGGTATAGCATAAATCATTTCCTAGAAGTCCAGTATACTCTAGAATAAAGAAGTTAGGAATTGCTCATTGGATTGACAATTCCCAAGAACTTTCAGTAAAAAGTCTTTGAGAAAAGTGTCCTAAGTTGGACAATTTTCATTTTGAATTTGAATTGGTGAAGTAAGTATGGTTGATTCCACCGAAATGGTAAACTTTCTCCTACAGTTTACAAAGGATTTTTTAACTCATAAGGACAAAGTAGTCCTCTAGTCGGGTGAAAAAATCAAGTAACTGTTAGATAAAAGTAAACCATTGTACAGACATCTAAAGTTAGATGTATGGGACAACCACACTTCAAGTTCTCCAAAACAAATTCAAGTGAATCAAGAATTCTCAAAGTCTTGCGAGGGATAAGAATCCCACCTTCATTACTAAGCCCATGCACCAGTTATGCCTAGAAATGGACTAGTAATTTGAATCCACCTAATTCACATGTTTGTGCCTAGATCGCACATCGAGAAACTGTGAATTAGCCAGGGATATGTGTTTAGATCCACCTTTATTATTCATTCACTATTTTGTACTTTGACTAGTTTATCAAAGTGCAAAGCGAGATAGTGTTTAGAATCATTTGGGCAAGGATGCCACCACAGAGATGAGACATGTTCTTCCAGTTCTAGAACATGATCATGTTCTTCCAGTTTTAGAACATGAGGCTCGGGGGTTGCCTACAGTATGTATATAGCTCTATTTTCGAGGACGAAAATATTTTCCAAGGGGGGAAGAATGTAATAAAGTAAGTCTATGATCCAAGGGTCTGGCCGGTTCAGACAGATCTGAAATCGGACACCGTTTGGTCATCCGTGTGTATGACCAAAGATCTCGAGTTTAGACTTACTAGGAGGTCTTGTGCTCTTGTGAACAAGTGAACCACTTAGCTTAGTGGTTAAGTCTCAAGGATGTGAAGGACGAGGTCTTGGGTTCAATCCCCATGAGGTACATGGGAAGAGTATTTTGCCCAAAGAGCTCTAGAACCTTCTAGAAGCATCCACTGGACACTTGGCGCACATGTAGTTACATGGCTGACACTTGGCTGGTTAGTATCCACCTGCCCAAGAAGGTAGTCCCCTGGAGAGAGCTATATATAGAGGCATTTGGTTGGGAGGAGAGTCATCTCTCTAGTATGTGGTGGTCGTAATCCTTGTACTGTTGCAATATACCTGCTTGCCTTCTTCTTTCTTCATGTAGAGAGAGGGATCTGCATTAGTTAGACTATACCCACACCTTGTTAGGTACTTGACCAATCTTTGATTCCAAGCACGTGGTGCTTGCTTCAACCCATATAAAGCTTTCTTCAATCTAGAAACAAAATATGGATGCTTTCTATCTTCAAATCCAATCGGTTGACTCATGTAAACCTCTTCTTGAAGTTCACCATTGAGAAAAGCATTTTTTATGTCAAGTTGATATAATGGCCATCTTCTTGCTGCACTCACTGCAATCAAGGTTCTAATTGTTCCCATCTTTGCAACCGGGCTGAAAGTCTCTTCATAGTCGATGCCGTGAGTTTGCTTGAATCCTTTTGCTACTAGTCTAGCTTTATGCCTTTCTAGAGAACCATCAGCATTTCTCTTTATTTTAAACACCCATTTATTTGGAACAATCTTCATACCTTCAGCCTTTGGAACTAGCTCCCATGTGTGATTGTCCTTGAGAGCTTTCATCTCTTCTTGCATAACTTCTTGCCATTCTTTTTGTGTACATGCTTCTTCATATGCATCGAGTTCTTTGTCTTTGACCACATGTGTCATATATGCAAAATGCTTTGCAGTAAAACTATCATAGCTCAGCCTTTCAATTGGATACCTTGCTCTTGAAGACCTCCTTTCATTCCCTTTTGAACATTGGTTCTTCAATCGGTTCAACTTTACCTTTGGTGTGATCACCTCTTCATACTCTTCTTCACTTGCATTTGAATCACTATTTTGGGTAGCACTTTCAGCTTTAGATCTTTCATAAGCTAATGTTGGTAATGAAGAATGACTCCTTAGCCTCCCCTTCCATGTTGAGCTTTTCCCAAGTGATGTAGAAGCTTCTGGACCTGACATTTGAGTGCTTGTTTGCTGAAATTCTTCTTGGACAGCACCTCCATCATCTTTGCAATCTTCTTCAAGAATCTTCTCTTTCCCTTTGTCTCCAAACCATGGTCTTAGCTCATCAAATACCACATCTCATGAGACTCGTAGCTCCTTTGTCACCGGATTGTAGCACCTATATCCCTTTTGCTCCGATGAATATCCAATAAAAATACATTTTTCAGACTTTGCCTCCATCTTTGTCCTTAATTCTTGAGGGATGTGAACATAACACACACATCCAAAAACTTTGAGATGTGTAAGGTCAGGTTTCTTACCGGAATAAACCTCCTCGGGAGTTAGATTATGCCATCCCTTAGGGTTTGGCATCTCTATGGAACAATGGTGGAACTAGGTGCTGGCCAAACTCGAAAAAACGCTTAACTTTTGGAGAGGTATGCAAATAAATCTTGTTGGTCGTGCTATGGTTATCAACACGTTCCTCCTTTCTTCTACCATCTATTGCCTTTCTTGTTGGAGACCGAAAGAGCAAGACCTATCCAAATTGGATAGTATTTGTAGAAATTTCCTTTGGACGGGTGATCACAATAGAAGGGGGGTGCCTAAAATCAAATGGTCCATCTGCACCAGCCAAAGAGATAGTGGGGGTCTTGGTATCCTGAACATTGGGTGCATGGCTAACAAACTGGCAGCCAAATGGATGATTAAAGCTTGGTGCAATGGGGAGGCCTCGTGGGCCAAGTTGATCTTCAGAAACAAGAACGAGTTGGCTCTCATGGGTTTCCCAAATTGGAAGAATCTCGACATCTTGACCTTGTTGTTTTCCCCGATCCCCGTCTTCCCGAAAGGCTCTAATCTCCTGTGCTCCCTATGGAAGAGTTGGAATAAAGTCAAAAGCTACACAAGAGTTAGTGAAGACTGGAAGTGGGCTGCCGGTATCAGACAAAACGACTCTATCTGGTTTCCGATCCATGGCATCCGGAGGGTGGAATCTTGGAACACTCAAAATGCCAAGAAGTTATGGAACAAAGGCTTCAAAAAATGGAAACATCTCTGGAAACATGACTCCAACCGTTGGATCAACTTCGAGGATATTGACCCTTGTGTCAACATTTCGTACGAAGAATGGAACACTTTGCAAAGCAGATGTCTCGCCTGGGATGGGCACAAAACTCGCCTTCTCATGGGACACGACACATCGAGCTCGCTTGGTCTCAAATGGCACAATGGGAATAGCCTATCAAAAATCCCGAACCTCAAGGAAACGATTGACTATCAGGTTAACCTCAACATGAAGTGGTGCCTGTCATGGACGCGGCTTCGATGGGACATGAAGTTCATGGCTATCTGGCACCCCCTCATAGAAATCAAAAAGTATGTCCTCTTATGGCAAATTCTTCATCATGGAATCTGGACCAACCTTAAGGCTAGCAAATTGGGTGGGATTGCTCCCTGGTGCAAACGCTGCCACTGGTCTATCGAAGATGTTCTACACATCTTCTTTTCCTGCCCCAACTCCATCAAACTCTGGCAAACGGTTGGAAAGAAAATTAGACTTCAGAAACTTCTAAGTTGGCAACAAGCCCTGCTGGGAGAAGCGATCGGCTGCTCCGCGACTCTCTGGAACGCCATCAGAGGGGAGGTCCTATGGAAAATCTGGCGTGAAAGATGCGCTCTCAACTTCGGTCACTCCCCCAAGGAGTGGTCAATTGAGAAATCATTGTTCCTCCTTGGCAAAAGGATTGTTAACAATAAGAAAAGATCCACTCGATTCTAACGCTACTTAGAATGAAGTCCTCAAAAATGACAAGATAAGCGTATATTCTTCTAACACTACTCCTAGAATTTGCACCCATTATGTCAACCTGTAATCAGCATTTCGCCAGCTGCCATTCTGATCATTTGTGCATTCATCTTCTTCGTCTGAAGTGTTAAACTTCTTTCCATCTGTTATCAAGCAGACATTGATCTATGTTGAAGTCTCTTTTCCCTTGCAGTTTTAGATTCACTTATGAACGTTTTATCTCCTCTGGTGGACGTAGATGCTTTGTCCACTGTCGATGGTGTAACTCCCTTGTTTGAATAGCTCGAGCTCCTCCTCCTCAACTTATCCTTTCGTACTCTTCTGCCTATCACATACTTGGAGAAAGAGCTGGTATGTTGTCACCTCCTCGTTTTCCAAAGCGACCTCCCTCTGCGAAGTATTGGCTTCCCCTTTTCTCAAGATAATATCTAATCAACAGTGCTCCATAAATATGGCTTGAATCCGATAGCAATCCAAGGCGATATGGCAGATCTGTATCTACGAGTCTTGTTCCCTCCCTCAGACCTTCGCGAGAAAGAGCCCTCCCTTCTTGAATGCACACCCCATCTTTTTGTGAGCAGCCCTCAAATTTAGGACATTCCAAACGGAAGAAGAAAAACCTCTCAGAGATGCCCTCCTCAAAAGAAACTTCATCCTGCCTCGTGAAGATCACGTGATCCTACCGCTCCAAGCAGCTGTCATTTTTAAAAGAGTGCAATCTCCTCTTAAGCACAATATGAAAGTTGTTATTGATACACAAACTAAACATTCAAAAAATCGACAGCCTTTGTTTTGCACTGAAGCACCTCCTAGTGAATTTCTGAATGGGAGAGCGAAAAGCCTCCCATGATTTGGAGTACATTCCAACTTCAAAACAATAAGCTGAAGCTTTCTGGCAGTGCATTGTCATGCTCTGTAACTTGACGTGACCTTTGAATTAATGCTTCATATGAGATTATGGGCTAGCTCTTCAAATCACGACCACATCCACCCCCTCTGAACTTGTGCATCCTCTGGATGTGCCAACCAACCTGCATACATACCAACAAACACGAACGAGTATCAAGTAGTCATAGCATATTAACAGGACTTAAAAGAAAATTTTAACTTGATGCATGAAATCTGAAAATTCATTAGTCTTGGCATAATTTAAGAGAAGAAAGTAGACAAAAACAACCCATACAACGTATCAGAATACTCTAATGCACTTAGACTAGAAATCACATGAGTAAATCAAAAACTTCGTAGCTCTCTCGTTAACTCGACCCGATCAGATCTAGTAGCGTATCCGAAGCATTTGCATGTACCAGTCCTTACTAGCTCAATTTATGAAACTCGCTTCTGGCTTCCCTATTGATCTTCCATCATCCAGACCCCCATCAGACCGTTTCTTATTTTTCTCTTATTCTTATTCTATTTTTCTTTACTTTAATTCTTTGTTCCAGCTCAGCCTTTATATTTTTGTTTCTAATTTTATTTATTCACACATATTGGCCTATGCCAAAATCGGATGCGACTCGTGGACCTGACCACCCAGCCAAGTTTAGCCCACCCATCTACCGACCCAACATAGCGCACGATGCACAATATCAGCCGCATACGAAATCAACGTCAGCTCCTAGCTCTGACCACCCAGTCAAAGTGACTCCACCCGCCTATAAATCCGTATGAGCGGTTAACAACATGTAGGTCAGCTTGTGGCCCTGATCACCTGACCAGGGTAGTCCCACCCACCTACTAGCTCATTGCAGTGCCCAATGGTACACACATACACATAGATAGCTAGCTGGTATAAGAACTCTTTTCTCAAAACATAATCTATCTGAAGATCAGGTCAGATGAGAGATCAAGAGCAGAAGTCAAAGTGTCTCACTCATCAAGTGTCATAAACACTAGTATATACAGATACTTAGTCGAGGTCTTCCTTTCACCTTCTTAGGCCTTGTTCTCGAAAGTTCTAGTCCATCTTCTAATCTTACTCATATAATCCCAGCCCTTATACATCACATGTAATCTTATTAGTGGTAGGAGATCTTTGGTCTACTTAACTTTCTTATTTATGCATTTCTATATGCATTATATGCTTAATCATGCAGTCTTTTTATATACACATATACAAGAGAAAAGGGAAATTGAAACAAAACACATTTCATCTTTATAGTGTCAAAATCCCCTTTGAATCTACATTCTCAATCATCTTTGTTTCTTCATTTTGAGTCATCAATCTTCACTTGTTGATCTGGATTTCTTGTTTCTTTCTTAAAATCAAACCAAAAAACATCAGTTATATACATTTCTATTTATAAAAAAAATTTTAAGATTCATAGAGTTTTATTGAACGAGACTCTCCCTTCAACCCTCCCCCCACCCTTCTCTGAAACATACTCATCAAAGACGCTATGCTTGAAAAGAATCCATCTTTGGATCGCATCTATTTGAGAGTCATTTTTAAACAGGTTAGATATATTGACAAGCCATTTCATTTGC
Organism: Ceratopteris richardii; assembly: GCA_020310875.1. Classification (NCBI taxonomy): domain Eukaryota; kingdom Viridiplantae; phylum Streptophyta; class Polypodiopsida; order Polypodiales; family Pteridaceae; genus Ceratopteris; species Ceratopteris richardii. The sequence goes on along the minus strand of CM035420.1, from coordinate 35,467,385 downwards.
TCCTCCATTCCTTGTAGGCTCGACCGGCATACATAGCTCTTAGAAAAATCAAACATCCATGTTTCTATCATTTGGGAATAGTCTCCTTTATTCATGATCCTCTCACATTCATCATGTGAGGTTACTCTTGATAATTCAAATGCACATGAATATAGAGTTTTGATTTTTAATAAGCTTAAAACATCTTTAAAAAGTCCTTAGAAGCAGGCATTTTGATTCATTTCATGCTTGGGATCATTTGAGGAAATATCTTCATCTGCATCATTTCGAATATGATTTTCATCTTCATCGAAACATACGTTTTGATTAGATTCATTTGATTCCTTCATCAAGTAGAAGTGAGCATCATGCTCGGATGATAATACATAATCATTTTTGTCTTCCAATCTATCATGATTCCTTTCTACTTGAGTCCCAGTAATTATGGTCTCTGCTTCGTCCTCTAGTCTATCCAAGAACTCTTCATTATTGTCTTTGTTATGATCCCAAAACATTTCTCCCTCAATATGAATGGAATCCATATCCTCATAATCAAGAAAATATTGATCTTCAATTTCTTTATCCAAAATGCCATCATAGGATTCTACATCCATCTCCATCGATTCTCGCTCGTTCTCTTCAGAGGATGTACTTAGTCCACCTTCTTCGATCACTGATTCTTGCTCAAGTATCTCATCATGTACGAGAATCTCGACATATACACCCAAATCAACTTGAGCTTCATCAATGCAATCGTTTGACTCAATAGTTTTACATTGAATATCCTTCAATGCTATACACATAGCATGTTTATCATACATCACAATAAACATTTCATCTACCACTTTATGCTCAATTTCTTCACCGTGTGGACTCAGCTCAACATGATTTCTTTTGACATTCATGTCAGTATTTAGACTAATGATCAATGGTATTTTCTCATCCTCCTCATGTTCATTCATATTTCTTTCTTCATGGAGTGTGACATCATTTACATACATATCATTATTTTGAACTCCATCCAACTTATCCTCTTTTTTATGTGTGGGATCTTTGTCCAATGTGGCATCGCTCAAAAGCATATCAATATCTTGATCTTGATCTAGACTATCCATAGGATTAGGATCATGCTTATCACCATCGACATACATATCACTATCTAGAGGACTTGTCATTTGTATATCCTCTAGATTAGCATCATGCTCATCTCCGTCATTACACATTTCAATCTCTAGAGTACTCATTATTTGCATGTCCTCCTTCATATAAGTAGGTTCATTTTCTTGCATCTTTGTATGCATGTATAATGTGGGTTCCTGCATATCCATTTTCTTACCCATTGGATCTTTCGTTGACAGGTCCTTAGATTCAACATCATGTTCCATGGGATTTTCTTCATGTAATTCAGTCATTAGATCAGAAGCTCTATCCGAATCATGTGTCAGAAGGGGTTCGTGACCATCAAGTGACATCCAATTATACTCCACATCTTGCCCAATGTCATCACATAAGGATGCATCGAGCTCGATCTTCAGACACATTTATTAGGTACTCTATTTGTATCTCATCTTTTATCTCCATTTGGTCACCTATGAGCCTTCTAGATATCTCTATCTCTTTGTTTGCATCTTGAGATGTTTCTTGATTTGTTTGGTTATCCTTTATTTGATGTGAGGAGTTTATCAGAGTAGGGGAAGCTTCATCTTGAGTTCTTGTTGGGTTTTGTTGATTTTTGTTTTGTTTTATGTTTGTTGTTTGTTTGGTTTGATGTTGTTTTAGTTTGGTTTGATTTTGATTAGCTTCCACTTGCTCCTTTAATCCTTCCATCATCAAAGTTTGTGCATATACAACACTTGAAGATGTGATCATTGTAGAGAAATCTACAGGCTCCTGGCACCTTGTAACCTTAGAGGTCATATCAATCACACTTTTAGAAGTTTCATCATATTTCCCATCATCACTATGTATGTCAAGCCCATGCATATCCACTTCATGCTCAAGTGGGGTCTCTACAACTTTATGGACTTGAATGTTATCCACAATTGGTAAAATACTTGGAATGTGGTTATAATTTTTATATGCTTGAAGGTCAGTTCTCCAATCATTTAGAAATTTCTCAATTGTTTGTTGTTTCTTCATGTATCTCCTCACAACTTCATGGATGAGCATCCAATCCTCTGTGAGCCCCGAGTCGGAGTTTATATCTTGTAGAAGTGGAATTAGTTCTTCTCGGGCTTTAACATCGATTGTTCGAAGAAACAACGATACCCTTTCATGACTTATGCACCTCTTATCGTGCTTAGAGAGATCATCCGAATTGTTGCTCAAACTCTTCTTTGATCTTGAGAATTGGCTGATCTTTGGGTATATGAACCCACCTTCCGAAGGACTTACGAGTCACTTTGTCTATGTCCTCTAGCATGAATTGCTTGAGGAGCATCGTTTTGTATTGTGACCATGTCATATGGTTTATTCGTATGAGTTCATCGTGAACATTGTATTCACACACATAGGCAAAGTTTCTGTTGGTGCAAATCACAAGCCTACACATTTGGCTTGGAAGATATCATGAAGACTCTACTTGAATCTTTACATAGAAACATATGCTAGTGGTTTATTACCACTTTACCTCATTGTAAAAGTCAAATTGACTTGGAATCTTTTGTAATCACCTACCTAAGAAATTCGTGGAAAAAAGTAGCTCACTTGATTGAGAGAATATCTCCAAACCTTTAGGAGCTTGATTATAGGGAGCCAAGAATTTGAATTTGAATTCAAATTCCTATTCATTACATATAAAAGTGAATAAGAAAAGTCGCGGTGTGTGAGATCACTCCCGAGCTTCATTCTACTGTCATTGAGTGTGTGTCAGGACTACATCATAGCCTACACCTCTCTACACCATTAGGCAATGCTTTTCATGCAAATGGGATTGTACATAAGTGTTAATTTATAGATATATTTACATCATTCATGTATGTGTTCACTACTTGTCTACTCCAAAGTCTGTCAACTTGTCAAGGGCATATCTCAGTCAATTCTCCACCAAATTCAGTGATTCAAAGCTTTTTGGATTCAGCTAAAAATCATCTACATGCTGACAAAGTTTGAAGTGATTCCATTTAGCCAATTTAGAGAAATCTTCATCAAGGTGCTCGCTGGTCTATCTCTGCTACAGTCCTAAAAAGTCGGGGGTATACCAAATCTTGCTAAATTACTTTCTCTTAGCATAGTTCATTATTTTACATCATTCCACTTGCAAATGGTAGCTTACTTAGCTAATTCAATACCCCTAGAATGAATTTTATAAATTGCTACTGTGCTGGTCACACTGAGCAAAACATTAAGCAGGTGTCAACACCAAAATAGAAGGTTTTCTTGACTTTGTGACTTCCAAAGTTATTTGTTTTGATTCAATCATTGCACACTTCATTTCCAAAGGACATAGGTCATTTCTTGGTGTCATTGGAAAGCTAAGGAAGTCTACTAATCAAGTGTGAAGCTAAAGAGGGCTGGTGCAAAGCAGGTTTAGCAGTACCTACTTAGTCTCTTGGTGCATCCATCCATCTTTCCCAACAGTGATATCAGATCAAATAAGGTGAAATGGGAGATGGGTTTCCTTCATTTATTGATAAATTGGACAGGAACAACTATCAAGCTTGGTCTCTAAGGATGAAGACCTACTTACAAGGAAGGAGTCTCTTTGTATACATCTCAGGAGATGAGGAATTGCCCTCATTCAAAGCAAGAGGATCGCCAACCAAGAAAGAACAAGAAAAACTCAATACATGGTGTGCAAAAGATGCATTGGCAAGGTCTTATCTACTCAACTCTATATCTGACTTTCTTTTACCTCATATTAGAAATTGCAAGAGTTCCCAAGAGACTTGGGAAACGTTGTCATCATATTTTTCCTCTAATACAAGGGATAGGAAAAATCAGTTGTGGATTGAATTCACAACACTAAGGAAGCAACCTAAGCAAGCTGTTTCAGAATTTGTGATCAAGATTAAAGATGTTGCAGATTAGTTAGCAAGCATAGGAGAAGAAATTGAAGAAGAACAGATTGTGAGGTAGGTAATCAATGGAATCAAGGCTGATGAAAAGTGGTAAAGCTTCACCACTGCAATGGATCTCTACATGGACATGCACACCCCAGATCTTACAACTCTCATGGGACAACTATTTACACATGAAGCAAAGCTCACAAAGAATGGAGATAAATCCAAAGGTAACAACTCTTCTGCCCTATACACTGATAAGAAGTCTAAGGATAAAGGCAAGAGTAAGAAGGTAGAAGATGAAGGTTCTACCTCCCAAGCAAATTATGCAGGGAGAGGTAGATCTTCAAGAGGTAGGGGCAGAGGAGGTAAGCAAGGTAGGGGGAGACCCTATAATTCATCACCATGTAACATTTGTAGATTATCAAATCACACCACAGATGAGTGTTACAGGAATTACAAAAATCTGAGAGGAAGAGGCTACCAAAGAGGTGGATACTCACAGTCTAGAGGAAGGTTCAACCATCACCAAGGCCACAACAACAATTACAACAACAACTACAACAACAATTACAATGGCAACTACCAAGGAGGATTCAGAAATAGAAAGGACTACAACAAACAACTACACAGAAGAGCAGGATGATTCTCTTTTGATCATGAACATGGCTTGAAAGACAGGTACAAATGATGATCATTTATTTTATATTGATTCAGGGTGTTCAAATCATGTGGCTGGTAATGTGGCACTACTCTCTGATCTTGAAGAACCAAAAGGTAAACACCAAGTCCAAACAGGTGATAATACAAAGCATTAAGTGGTTAAAGTTGGTAATGTTAAAACTTGTGATGGTAATTAGAATTTGTTAAGCAGGGTGCTTTATGTACCAACAATTACAAAGAACCTAATGAGTGTTGGTCAGATTGTAGAGAAAGGGTTGTAGGTCAGGTTTAATCAATATGGAGCATTTGTAGAGTACCCAAGACATGGATTCAAAAGGATAGCCAAGGTAGAAAAATCAGGTAGACTTTTTACTTTTGAGTTAGAGGACACAAAGAATATTGCTTTATACAGCTATAAGGATCAGACACTTTCAGAGCTTGAGATTTGGCACAAGAGATTAGGGCAGATAGGAGAAAGAACCTTGAAGCAAATGTGCAGGGACCAATGTGTGCTTGGGATACCTAATGTATCCAAGCAACACATGATTTACAAGTGTGGTGCTTGTCAACTTGGTAAGTCTCACAGGTTACCCTACTCAAGGAAAGGATATATGCATGAAAACTACCTAGAATTGGTTCACACAGATGTTTGGGGACCTAGCAAAGACCCCTCAGTCTCAGGTTCAAAGTACTATGTGTCTTTTATTGATGAATATAGCAGATGGACTATGTTGTACTTTATGAAGCACAAGGAAGAGGTGTTTAATTGCTTTAAAAAATATCTTGCATTAGTTGAAAATCAGATAGGAAGGAACTTGAAGAGGCTAAGGTCAGATGGAGGACGTGAGTACTTCTCCAATGAGTTTGAGGACTTCTTGCAGGACAGAGTCATCAAAAGGGAAATAACCACAAGGTATTCTCCTGAACAGAATGGGGTAGCTGAAAGAAGAAATAGATTAATTGTTGAGACAGCTAGATCTATGCTTAATGAGAAGAATTTGCCTAACTATCTATGGGCAGAGAGTGTCTCTACTGCCACCTATCTCATAAACAGGTTACCATCAAAATCACTTGATGGTATGACACCCTGTGAAGCATGGCATGGTAAGAGACCTTCATTAGATCATTGCAAAATTTTTGGATGTGTAGCATATGTGCACATTCCCTCACAGGTAAGAGGTAAGTTAGATCCAAAGGCTGAAAAATGCATTTTCATTGGATATGACTTGAATAAAAAAGGTTACAAGTTTTCTAACCCTACCAATAAGGGATTTATGGTAAGCAGAGATGTGATCTTTGATGAGAATGATTCTTGGTATGAGAATGAATGCAGGAAGGTCAAACTACCCTATGATTTGGAAGAGGAATTTCCAGAACTTACAAAGGAGGAACCAACTCAAAAAGAAGACTCAAGTTCAGATGATGAAGATACAATCAACCTTGAAGAGTTCAAGGCATGGAAGTCCAAAGGCAAAATGAAGATGAAAAAGCTTGAAGATATACTTGAATCTTCAGCTCAACGTTTTAGAAGATCAGAAAGGGAAAGTAAAAAACCTATCAGATATGGGTATGATACATCTCTTGTTACTAAACATTCAGTTTATCTTGCCAAGAATTTGTTAAATGAAGAGCCAGGTTCATATGAAGAAGCAATCACCAAATCAGAATGGAAAGAAGCTATGGATGAGGAGATTGAAGCAATCAAGGAGAGTGATACATGGGAGTTAGTACCCAAGAAGGACTCCATGAAGGTAATAGGATCCAGATGGATCTATAAATTGAAAAGAAATTCTGATGGCACAATAAACAGGTACAAGGCCAGATTAGTAGCCAAGGGTTTTGCACAAACCCAAGGCATTGACTATGAAGAAACCTTTTCTGCTATAGCCAAAATGCCAAAAATCAGAGTGTTGGTGAGTGTGGCTGCATCCAAAAATTGGAACATGTACCAATTGGATGTCAAGAATGCTTACTTGAATGGATGGATCTCAGAAGAGGTTTATATGTCACAACCTCTTGGCTATGAAGACCCTAAGAAGGTAACTTATGTTTGCAAATTAAAGAAAGCTTTATATGGATTGAAGCAGGCACCTAGGGCATGGAATTACGGGCTAACTACATACCTCCAAGACCAAGGATTTGTTATGAGCAAGGCAGATACTTCTTTGTTCATTAAAAGAAGTAATTCCGAGATAATATATCTTTGTGTTTATGTTGATGACATCATCATTACAGGTAATGATGTCAATGGAATTAGATACATCAAAAGCCAGATGATGAAGGAGTTCAAGATCAATGATCTTGGATTATTGAAATATTTTTTAGGGCTTGAATTAGTTTACACTAATTCAGGGATATACATCACTCAGAAGAAGTATGTACAGGACATGTTGAAGAAGTTTCACTTGCAAGATGCTAAAGCAGCAAGCACTCCAATGGAGGTGAATCTAAAGCTAAGTGCCCATGAAGGTGATGAAGTCCAAGACATTATAAGTTATCAAAGTATGGTGGGTAGCTTGAACTATGCTACCTTTACTAAAATTGATATTGCATATGGAGTTAGTGTGCTAAGTCAATTTATGCACAAGCCAAGGATACCTCACTTAGAGGCTGCCAAGAGAATCTTGAAGTATCTCAAGGGTACACAGAACCATGGTTTGTATTTTCCTTATACTTGAGATATTGATATAAAAGTCTATTCAGATGCAGATTGGGCAGGATGCAAGGATGCTAAGAGGAGCACTTCAGGATACATTTCTTTTGCAGGTGACAAACCAATCTCATGGTCTGCAAAGAAGCAACCAACTGTGGCATTGTCTTCTACAGAGGCAAAATATAGAGGGCTAGCTAATGCTACTCAAGAAGCAATTTGGGTTAAGCTTTTGTATACAGAATTGAGGTTATATACTAGACCTCCAATTATCTTTGGAGATAATACAAGTTCTCTTCACCTTGTAGCTAATCCTATCTATCATGCTAGGACAAAACACATAGAAGTTCATTATCATTATGCGAGAGAGAAGTTGCTAAGCAAGGACATTCAGCTGACCTATGTGTCAACTAACATGCAATGTGCAAATTTTCTGACTAAAGCTTTGGATGGAACCAAACTTTGCAGATTGAAATCTATGATTGGATTACAGGATATACTTGAAGATTGAAGATGAAGACTTAAGCCAAAATGTTTGGCTTGAGGGGGAGCTGTTGGTGCAAATCACAAGACTACACATTTGGCTTGGGAGATATCATGAAGACTCTACTTGAATGAAGAAACATAGAAACATATGCTAGTGGTTTATTACCACTTTACCTCATTGTAAAAGTTAAATTGACTTGGAATCTTTTGTAATCACCTACCTAAGAAATTCATGGAAAAAAGTAGCTCACGTGATTGAGAGAATATCTCCAAACCTTTAGGAGCTTGACTATAGTGAGCCAATAATTTGAATTTGAATTCAAATTCCTATTCATTACATATAAAAGTGATCAAGAAAAGTCACGGTGTGTGAGATCACTCCCGAGCTTCATTCTACTGTCATTGAGTGTGTGTGAGGAGGAAGACTTACCTAGCCTCGCCATAGGAGATGTATGATAGTTGTTCCTAGGTGCTTGATAAGCCTAATTGGCTTCTATTGGGTAATTGATTATATGCAGTGGAGTCAGTGATTCACTATGCAGGTAGACATGTAAGTACTTGCAGTTTATTGATACTTTGACATTGGTCATATGCTGATTTTGCAGTATACTATGGCAAAATTTTTCTAGATTTCTAGTTTAGTCAACTATAAAGTGGTCGATTTACTCCTCGATACACTTATTTGTTGGTGTTTGGACTCTCTTAACTCCATTATCATTCTATTCAGTTCTCTACCATCATGGCATCAGAGGTCTCAAGCACATCCGATGGATCAGTGTCTAGTGATAGTGTTCCGAGGAGGAGCTATAACTTGCAGGGCAAAGACCATTTTGAGATCCGAAGATTTGATGACACAAACTTTGCTCTATGGAAGAATCAGATTAAAGATGTGCTGATTCAAAGGAGGCAATGGAAGCCAGTAAATGGGATTTCAAAGAAGCCTGCTGACATAGATGAAGATGATTGGGATGAATTAGATGAAATGGCCAGGTCTACCATTTTCTTGAACCTGGCAGATAATGTTTAGTTTACAGTATTAGACTGTGACAGTGCAGAGGAGCTTTGGAAGAAGTTATGCAATACATATGAAAAAGAGACGGCATCAAATAAAGTGTATCCGATGAGAAAATTATATGACCTTTGTATGAAGCACACAGATAGTGTTTCTGCTCATCTAAATGAGTTTGATGCTATATTCTACCAGTTACAGGCTCAGAAAATGGATATGGATAATGAAATGAAACCAGTATTGTTGTTATGCACCCTGCCATCATCATGGGATACGTTTTGCATAGCTATTAGCAACAGTGCACCTTATGGTAAACTCATCTATGATGACATATGTGGAGCACTCTTGAGTGAGGAGATTCATAGAAAATCTATGGTTGGCACTCAGAGTGGAGATGCATATAAGGTTCGTGCTTCTTAGCAATAAAAGAATCAGCAACATGGCAGAAGCAAGAACAAGGAGAAGAATGGTCAACGGAATAAGATTAGAAGTAAATCAAGGAATCATAAGAAAGGACACATGAAGAAAGAGTGTTATGCATTAAAGAATGCTAAAGGTAAAGGACATAATGTTGATGGGCATGTTAAACAGTTACCTGCACCATCAACTTCGACTGTGAAGATTGAAGAAATCACTACAAGGAATACGGGCGTGTAGCGACGGTTAACGCGACAGAATTTCGTCGCTGTAAAATTGCAACTTGCGTCGGAAATACCGTCGAGCGCGGACCGTCGGTTATACGACGCAAAAAACGACGGTATTTGCGACGGTATATGTCTAACGTCGCATAAACGACGCTTGTTAATGGCGTCACTTAAGCGACGCTTTTTAGCGTCGCTTATGCGACGCTAAAAAGCGTCGCTTATGCGACGGTTTATAAGCGACGGTCTATTGGATATAAGCGACGGTCTATTGCATCGCTTATACGACGACGCGTTGCATCGCTTATGCGACGATCTGTTGACGGACAAAAATTAAAACGTTGGAGGCTCTGCAATCGGCATTTTCACGCATCCGATCGAAGAGCTGTCCAACGTTCGCAATTGCGCTGCGCTTACGAACTGAAGCAAGTATATGCAGAATTGTTGTTTTGCTTAAGCTCTCTGTTATTGTCTCCCTCTGTCTTTGTTTCTCTCTTTCTACATCTTTGTCTCTTTGAATTTTCTCTCTCTCTCTCTCTAGATCTCTCTCTAGATCTCACTCTCTCTCTCTAGATATCTCTCTCTCTCTAGATCTCTCTCTCTCTCTCTCTAGATCTCCCTCTCTCTCTCTCTCTCTCTCTCTCTCTCTCTCTTCTCTCTTTCTCTTCTCTCTTTTTATTGCAGGTTATTCAAGAAGCTAACCAAGCAAAAACTATGGATCACAATTGTAAGTACAATTTCTATTATTTGTAGATCATTTGAATTGTGTTATTTTCATTACATACCATACTCACACTTATTGATATGCACTCATACACTTATACATGACGAAGAAGCACACACACATGCATATACCTACATATACACATATACATGCACATACACACACATACACATAGAGTTATACATATACACACACATACACAAGAACATGCACATATTGATACATACATATACACTTATACATGCACATGCATATACATACATATATGCACACATACACATGCACATATACACATATACATGCACATACACACACATACACATAGAGTTATACATATACATGCATATACATATACACACATACACATGCACATGCACATACTCATACACACATATGCACTTATACATGCACATGCACATACATACATATACACACACATACACATGCACATACATACATATACACACACACACACATGCACATACATACATATACACACATATATACACTTAGGTACACACATATGAATGAATTATATAATTAAAGTATTAAAACACATGCTTAATATAAACAATAATAAAAATCAATAGAACAAAACTCTTCATTACTTAATACCATACACACAATTCAAAACATGACTGAAATGAAAAATATATAGATAAATATATGTATATATCAATGTAAATACATAATTCAATGTCATAATCAACGTCTAAAATCCTAATCATCGTCATCATGATCATCATCATCATCAGCAATATCATGATCAGATGGATCTTCCTCATCCTCATCCTCATGATCACCCTGTGACGATCGAGATCGTCCCTCCTGTGTCTGTCTCTCCACCTCATCCATATTTGTCTCCCCATAATACTCCTGTATTACATATAACAAACATAAATCAATAAAATAATTAAAACATTCATAACAACAAAATAATTATATAAAATTTAAAAATACTCACAAAGGCATCAGGATGATCTTGTATATACTCGCTCAAACGCCGATATCCAAAATGTGTAGCATACTCGATCTCGTGTTTCGTAGGATATCGGCCATAATCCTTTCGCTGCAATGAAACAAATAAAAAACATTAGTTGCTTGCATTTTAACTAAAATAAAAAATATACTCACAATAACACATATACTTACAAACGTAGCTACAAAACCATTATGGCCCATTTGGCCTAAGTGCGATGTGTGGCCCGACTCCACTCTCTTCCTTGCAGCAGCCTGTTTATTCAAGGAAAAAAATACATAAATTAAATTAAAAAATTACTAAAATATCTAAAAATTATAAATATAAACTATTAATTTGTGTACCTTCTGCTGAGGAAATGACTCCTGAAGACGTAGCTGTCTACGAAAAAACTGCCACGACTCAGGTGGTATGTTAGCTCGCCTCTTATTTTTTTCGACCATACAATATCTCCTGTTAATTTAATCTCAAACAGAAAAAAAAGTCAAAATACATACACATTTATACACACATATACACATACACATACACATACACATACCCACATACACATATACATGCAAACATATACGCATGCATATATGTATATATATACACATATACATACATATAACATAAACACACATATACATATCCACATATATACGTACACACACATGCATGCATATACACATTCATACAAAATACATGCATTTATCCCACAATACAATATTTCCTGTTAATTTAATCTCAAACAGAAAAAAAAGTCAGAATACATACACATTTATACACACATATACACATACACATACACATACACATACCCACATACACATATACATGCAAACATATACGCATGCATATATGTATATATATACACATATACATACATATAACATAAACACACATATACATATCCACATATATACGTACACACACATGCATGCATATACACATTCATACAAAATACATGCATTTATCCCATAATAATATGTGTTGTGTATATGTGAATATGTGTGTATGTATAAATGTGTATATGTGAATATGTGTGTATGTGTAAATATGTATATGTGAATTTTTTATTTATGTAGATAATCAAATTATTAATATCAAATACCATTATTTGTAGATTCTGATCAATCAGATGGAACTCCACCACCGTCTCCTCATCGTGCAACGACTTTATACTGTAAGTATATGAAATATTTAATTTTAACTATATTTGATGGATACATAACTTATATATTTTTTTTATGTTTCTTATGATGTGCAGATTCTGATCAATCAGAGGGTACTCCACCACCTCCTACCCATGCAACGACTTCACATGTGTCCTCCGATAGGAATTATGATGAATTTTACTATCAAGAGCATATTATATGTTGGTGTAACTCTTGTTATGGCACGTATCGAAGACCACGATTGGAATGTATTGAACATGAGGCAGAGTATGGTACTTTTGAGCATGCACCATCACCTAGTCAACGTGATAATGCTTGGGTATGTATTTTCTATATATATTAATGTCATTTTTTTATTTAAAAACCATGTATAAAATCAAATTATTATTGATATACAGGAATACTTGCTCGATGATGATGATGATAATGATTTTTCTCATAATGTTAATATACCTCGTACACGTCATGGACTTGCTGTTCATCAATTACAAGCAGAGGTTTCTAGAAATCCTCTACCTCCTGGTTTAGAGAATGAAACGGCTGGAGATTATCCATTGCCAGCTCGTGATCGTTCTTTAGTACAAACATATGATAGAAGAAGATATGGAGGATGGAATAGAGGACCACTTCCTTTAGATGGAGAGGTTTTCAACTTTTGGGGTAATCGCTATATGATTGCTCCATCCACTATTACTAATGCTGGTCGTGGTCTCTTTATTGTAGAGGATTTGTATGTGCCTCCGAACTCTGAAGTCACTCTTATGTCATTTTGTGGTCCTATATATGGATGGGGAGATTGGCATCGACTTTCACGTTATGTTCAAAGCATGAGTACTTATGGAATATGCTTGAACGCAGCATCTCTTACTAGTAGAAGGATTTTACATGCAGAAAATGAAAGATTATATATTGATGGAAGACCTTACACACATGGAAATATAGCAGGTTTAATAAATAGTAGTCGAGGGTTACATAATAGTTCAAGGACTAATTGCACATTTGAGGAGCGTGAAAATAGTCATGAATCACCATACATGAGTAGAGATGTATCAAGATACATAGTTGTCAATGCTATTACTACATTACATGCTGGTGATGAACTATTAGTGAATTATGGATGGCGTAGACCTCCAAGAGCACCTTTTAGCTAGAGAGAATAAAAATTTTCTATCCATATTTAATAAGTTATATACTTAATTTTATATTTGAAGTTTAATTTTTATTCATTTATGGAATACTAATGAGTTTTGTTTATATGTGTAGATTCCAACGTATGATGTTGATGATATTCGTCCACAACATTCACAATTACCAATAAGACCTCATTTATCAGAAGCTTCCATGAGGAGGCTACGCAAAACTAATCCTGTGCAATATGCAAAGTTGAAAGATCTATATTCAAAAGATGATAAAGTACAAGATTTGTGTGACAATGATGAAGATGATGGCATGGTAGATTTTATTGAGGATTGGTATCAAAATGACAGTGAGAGCATGGATATTTCTAAAAATGAGAAATATCTTCGAGAGGAATGTCTAAAGCATGTATATGAAGGAAGTCGTTTGACACGACTAAGTGCAAGCTTACTTATTCTCAACCTTCAAAATCGTTTTGGATGGAGTAATATATCTGTTTCGACACTATTAAGGTATAATTTTCAATTTTCTATCTACTTATATATATGCGCATCTTTTAAAACTATTAATGCATCTTTCAAAATATTCATAAAAAATTTGATTGTTTGGATGGCAGGATACGATTGTTTGTTTTGGAGGATATGAAGTATGTATCTTCATTGAATGATTTGTCGATTCACGCATATGTTCAATTTGAAAGTGTGAGAAGCGGATTTATAATTTGTATTCAAAGAATTTGGCCCTATTTATAGGCCATACAATGGTGACCTGGATGCATCGCATGCACAGAGGTTACTCAAGATAGAGCAATCTGATTATAATGGACTAGTGCCAGCAAGATTCCTAGGGTATGCAGTAAACCTCTTGCATGTCAATGATGAGGCGCATTTGAAGTTTAGGATACAAAGTGGAAATCATGGTGGCTTGAGAGGATCACACATATACATGCAAGAGGTTTACTGCATACCCCAGGAATCCTGCTAGTACTAGTCCCTTATAATCAGGTTGCTCTATCTTGAGTAACCTCTGTGCATGCGATTCATCCAGGTCACCATCGTATGGCCTATAAACAGTGCCAAATTCTTTGAATACAAATTATAAATCCGCTTCTCACACTTTCAAACTGAACATATGCGTGAATCGACAAATCATTCAATGAAGATACATACTTCATATCCTCCAAAACAAACAATCGTATCTTGCCATCCAAACAATCAAATTTTTTACGAATATTTTGAAAGATGCACATAAGCATACACATATATAAAATTATATGCATATATATATATGTATATTTATTTATTTACTTTCTTTAATATATCATTTTTTTGATAAACTTACAGGTTATTATCTGAAAAGTTTTTACCAAGTCAAAATATTCTTCCTACCTCACATGATGAAATGAAGAAGATAATCAACAATCTTGGTATGGATTATCAATGTATACATGCATGTCCTAACGATTGTATTTTATATAGAGGTGAATATGCAGACTCTTTGACATGTCCCAAATGTCAATCTCCTCGATATAAGGGTGAAGAAGGTAAAATCCCGAATAAGGTATTGAGACATTTTCCATTGGCTCCACGGATTAGACATATGTTTCAAAGCCCCGAATTATCAAAGCTTTTGACTTGGGGACATGATCACAAAAGTACTGATGGAATAATCAGAATTCCTCATGATAGTGTTGCTTTTCAGCATATTGATTCTACATGGCCTGAATTTGCACAAAATCCACAGAATCTAAAGTTAGGAGTTGCATTAGATGGGGTTAATCCATTCTCCATGAAATCCAGTAAATGGTCAACATGGCCAGTGGTAGTCATAAACTATAATCTTCCGCCATATCTTAGCATTAAAAAGGAACATTTAATGCTTTCACTTTTAATCCCAGGCAAAAGACAAGTTAAAGATATGAATGTATATCTTGCTCCTCTCATTGACGATCTTCAAGAGTTATGGAGAGGTATTAATGTCATTGATATATCAAAAAGCATCAATGAAAGACATATTACGATTCGTGGTATTGTGGCTTGGACTATTCACGATTTTCCTGGATATGGCGTTTGTTCAGGTATTGATGTAATTTTTTTATTCAATATGCATGTAAATAAATATGATTTAATCTAATTATATTTTTATCATTTTCCATGATGCAGGAATATCTACTAAGGGTTATAAAGCTTGTCCATATTGTGGTGATTGGTTGAGATCAATCTATAGTAAGAATCTCAACAAAAATATTTATCTTCGACATCGACGATTCTTGCCTGATGATCATCCATTAAGATCTAAAAGAGAAGCGATACATTTTAATGGAAAGCTTGAAACAGGTCAGTGTCCAAAACCTATGACGCCTATGGATTGGTATAAAAAATGGACAGATGGACCTCTGATAGATCCAGAAGCAGAAATCTTCAGTGATGATTCAGATAATGAGTATGTGAACAAAGGTAAAGGGAAATTGGCACTCGCAGAGAACATATCAATATGGTATTCTTTGGAGTATTGGAAAGAGTTAAAAGTATGTCATCTTCTTGATCCTATGCATATATTCAAAAATATTGGTTATTCACTATGGCAGCATCTTCTTGGACTAAAAGATACCACAACATCAAGAAATGATTTGAAAGATCAAAAATCCAAACCAAAGTTATGGCCAGTTTTTGATAGACATCGACAAGAAACGACTTATGCATCTGCTCCTTGGGTACTTACGACAAAAGAGATACAAACTATCAACAATAGAATTCAATTGATCAAGACTCCTACAGGATATGGAGCATCGTTTCAAAACATGTTTACTATGGATGATAAGAGCTTATCTGGATTAAAGACCCATGACTGGCATAACTTTTTGAAACATATTTTACCTTTGGTTATCGATGGATGTACAACGAAAGGAGTACGAGATGTCATCTATCGTCTTGGATCACTTATAAGGTAATTATGATACTTTTATATTTAATATGTTTGAATATTGGATATCTTTTATTTTTTAATTAACTTCTTTACAATTGTTTTTATGATTTGTATAGGTGGATTACATCCAAAGAGATCGATAAAAATTCGATCCCACAAAAAAAACGTGAATGCAAAGAGCTACTATGTTTGATGGAAAAAGAACTTCCTACTTCATTTTTTGATATTCAAGTTCATTTACTAGTCCATCTTGTAGATGAGATAGAGATTGCCGGTGTTGTCAACACTCGATGGATGTTTTGGGTCGAGCGATTTATGGGAATACTAAAAGGTTATGTGCGACAAAGAGCAAAACCAGAAGGATCCATGGCAAAGGGTTGGATGCTTGAAGAGTGCATGTATTACGTTAGTGAGTACCTTGAAAGAGTTCATGAAGAAGCTCCACGTGCATGGACCAACGAGTCTTCTTCAAAAATAACCGATGAGGTATTATCAGGTAAGGGGGTTCCATTCTTATTTACATTTCAAGAAAAAAATGATGTTTCCACTTTTGTAGCATATAATAGCGAATGCATGCAAGCATTCGTTAGCGAGTACGAGGAACTTCAAAGTCTCCAAAGTAAAAGGCGAAAAAACAAAAGATCTAGACGTAATCTCGATAATAATGAGATTACAGATATACCTTCTTTCACGGATTGGCTATATAGTCGTTTGCAACGCGCCAACGCGAATAATGAAGAAATCTCAGATGAGCAAAGAGAGTTAATGATGGGTTGTGAACAAAAGGTAATTTTATTAAAATATATATTTTATTTTTTTCATATATGTATGTTAGTTTCTATTTACTAATTCAATTTATTTTGCAGGCTCGAATGTTCACTAATATGTGGGCTTTTGGACAGCATATTAGAATCAAATCCATTGATTCTTTACGTAAAACAGAGGATTCTAGTATTGTTGCTTGTTTCAAGCAACTATCACGTGCTAGCTCAAAAGACACGAACCTTATAGATGGCGAACTTGGTTACGTAGGAACTATTGTTGGTATCTACGAAATTTCATTTCGTACATTCAAACAGGTAGAAAAAAGTTTATATATTTTTTTTAGAGTTAGTTTTTTTTTTAAGCACCTAATAATGGGACGTTTTTGTTGTTATATATTGTGATAGGTCATTTTGAAGGTTGACTGGTATCGAGCGGAGTATAAAGGTAGTAATTCTACAATAAGAAAGGAATTATCTGGGTTTTGGGCAATTGATTCTTCCAAGGTAATGCGATCTACTAAAGAACCATATATTCTTCCTAGGCATATTGAACAAGCATTTTTTTATAAAAACCCAGATGCTCATCCTTGGTGGCAAGTCATTCATGTGCAACCTAGAGGTAGGTCATTGTTTGAACAGTTTATTGTTAGAGAGATTGAAGAAAGTCCTCTTGATGATTCAGCATCAGATACTGATACATCAACATCTGGAATAGAAATTAGACTCATTATACGTGATAATGATACTAATCTTTTTGATGAAGAGGATAATTCTCTACATGCTGATTCTACTGATGAGGAAGAGGAATTACCAGAAATAGATATTAATCCACCAATAGATGATGTGATTCATGAGAACATAGATTTAACAATAGAAGAAATAAATGAAATCAATAAGGATAATGAAGATGAGACTATATTGATGTCTTACCAAAATGATGGCAATAATGAAAACATATGAGCAGATTAGATAGTAACTTGAAGCTTCTGAATGGATATATATAATAGGTTTTTTTTATTAACTTGAATAACGATGAATCCTACTAGAGAGATGAAATCGTGTTCTTCTAAGTTAGAACATGAAGCTCGGGGGTATGCCTAATTATTTTATATATAGCTTTATCTTCGAGGAGTAAATTTTTATCATGTATGTATGCATATGTGTGTGTATTCATGTGTATTATATGTATACATATATTAGTATGCATATATATGTATTTCATGTATATGTATGTGTTTGCATGTGTGTGATATATGTATACATGTATTCATGTACGTAATATATGCAAGTGTTTATAATTGTGTACATGTATATATGTATATGTGTCTATGTGTAAATATGTACATGTAAATATGTATGCATGTATATATATGTTTATGTGTGCATGTAGGCATGTACATGTATGTGTAAATATGTACATGTAAATATGTTAGTATGTATATATATATTTATGTGTGCATTTAGGCATGTATGTGTGAAGCATAATATATCTACTCCATTTTATATTTATGTATCCTATCTACATGATGTGTATATATCTTTACATATATTATGAATCATGATCCTCGTTGATTCGAGTAGCTATATATAGAGGCATAAGGTTGGGAGGAGAGACATCTCTCTAGTAGGACGTCGGAGGTGTATATATACTTCAAACATATGGCTAAAAGGTTTTATATGTATATGTATATACATTTTTATTTTAGATTTTTTTATATGTATATATATATATATATATATATATATATATATATATATATATATATATATATATATATATATATATATATATATATATATATATATATATATATATATATATATATATATATATATATATATACATACATACATACATACATACATAGTTTTTCCATACGTGAAACATACTTCCAACGCATACGGGTATGGAAGTATGAAAAAAGTATGGAATTTCAAAACAAATACCATACGTGATATCATACGTGTGAGAAAAAAAGTATTAAAAAAATCTGAAAATAATATATATATATATATAATAATAATAATATATAATATAATATAACAGAAAACAGCCATAAAATATATAAATATGCAGCTGAACATTCAGATTTCAGATTTCAGTTCACACACTTCAGAATTTAGATTCATAAAATATATAAATATGCAGCTGAACATTCAGATTTCAGATTTCAATTCACACACTTCAAAATTCAGATTCATAAAATATATAAATATGCAGCTGAACATTCAGATTTCAGATTTCAGTTATCACACACTTCAGAATTCAGATTCTAATCTCTAGATAATCATGATTTGTAAATATGCAGCTTCAATTTTGTCGAGATACATAGATGTATACATACATGATACACATGCATACATACATATTACAAAAATAGAAACATGTATATTAGATACATATATAAGTTAATATACATGCCTTTCAGTAAACATAGAGTAATAGATTTTAGGAATGGCATCATACATACATAGATGCATATATAGATACATACATACGTACATACATACATAGCTCTCTCTCTCTCTCTCTCTCTCTCTCTCTCTCTCTCTCATATACATACATACCGTGCATTGTCGCGACGATGAGCCATAAGTGTCCGCATCTCTTTTAAACACCACTTAAGGGACCATCCTGTCCCAAACTCTGTCTCAAGTGAACTAAGCACGTACTTTTTATCCCTCTCATCATGCTCACTACAAAAATAAAAAACATAATGTAAATAAAACATAAGATATACATTTCAATTTATATGTAAAACTTTTACTTACTTCCATGGTAAGTGGATAAAGCGCAGGTAAGAGTCGCATAGTGCCCGCATTCTTCTCTTGAACTCCAATCCATTCCCTATGTACACAATGTTCCCCTCCGGCTCTATGTCGCACTCTAGTCCTAAGGTGCCTATGCATGTCCTCATAGGCAACTCTGCTCTGCTATCACGTGCTGGAGGTGGTATAGGTGTCCTAAAAATAGATAGATAGAAATAAATAAAAATATGTGCTATAATATCATTAAAAAAAATTATGAAAAAAAACATACCTATGAGCAGATAGCTCTCTTCCTGCATGTGGATCCGCAGAAGAGCCCTCGTCTGATCGCGTAAGCATCTGGATCGTATAATCCAGCTCCTCATCGGACATGTCTGCGTAGTCCCGCATTATGGCCCCTAGAGTATCTGACGGAACTCTTGCTCTCATAAGACTTTTTATGAGAGTGAGTTTCGCCTTTCTCTCTTTACTGGGATCCATAATACCTAACATATAAAACAAAATGGTTAGAAATCAATATATATATACGTGTATGTGTGTGTATGCATGTGTATGTGTGTGCATGCATGTGTATGTGTGTGTATGCATCTGTGTGTATGTGTGTAGGTATATGTGTGTGTTGTCTATGTGTATGTGTGTGTGTCTATGAGTGTGTATGTGTTTATGTATATGTATGTATCTACGTGTGTGTATGTATCTATGTGTGTATGTGTATGCATGTATGTATGCATGTGTGTGTATGCATATGTATGTGTGTGTATGCATCATTATGTGTGTCTATGTATGCATTTGTACGTGTGTATGCATCATTGCATGTGCATGTGTCTATGTGTGTATGTGTGTGTATATGTGTGTGTGTCTATGTGTATGTGTGTGTGTTTATGAGTGTGTATGTGTTTATATGTATGTATGTATCTATGTGTGTCTATGTGTCTAAGTGTGTATGTGTATGCATGTATGTATGCATATGTATGTGTATGCATATGTATGTGTGTGTATGCATTATTATGTGTGTCTATGTATGCATGTGTATGTGTGTATGCATCATTACGTGTGTATGTATCTATGTGTGTATGTGTGTGTGTATATGTGTTTGTATGTGTGTATGCATGTGTGTGTGTATGCATGTGTATGTGTATATGTGTATATGTGTATATGTGTGTGTATATGTGTGTATGCATGTGTGTGTGTATATGTGTGTATATGTTTGTATGCATGTGTGTGTATGCATATGTATGTGTGTGTATGCATTATTATGTGTGTCTATGTATGCATGTGTATGTGTGTATGCATCATTACGTGTGCATGTGTCTATGTGTGTATGTGTGTGTATATGTGTGTGTGTCTATGTGTATGTGTGTGTGTCTATGAGTGTGTATGTATGTATCTATGTGTGTGTATGTGTATGCATGTATGTATGCATATGTGTGTGTATGCATATGTATGTGTGTGTATGCATAATTATGTGTGTATGTGTCTATGTGTGTATGTGTGTGTGTATACATTATGACAGTGTATGTAAGCATGTGCATTATGTATGCATATAAGTATGTATGTATGCATATGCATATGCATTATGTATGCATATGCATATGTATGCATATGCATATGCATTATGTATGCATATGCATATGCATTATGTATGCATATGCATATGCATTATGTATGCATATGCATTATGTATGCATATGCATATGCATTATGTATGCATATGCATATGCATTATGTATGCATATGCATATGCATTATGTATGCATATGCATATGCATTATGTATGCATATGCATTATGTATGCATATGCATATGCATGTGTATGCATATGCATGTGTATGCATATGCATGTAAGTATGTATGTATGCATATGTGTGTGTATGCATATGCATGTAAGTATGTATGTATGCATATGCATATGCAATATGTATGCATGTATGTATATGTGTGTGAATGTGTGTGAATGTGTGTGTGAATGTGTGTGTACATGTGTCTGTATGTGTGTATGCATGTGTATGTGTGTGTATGCATCATGATGTGTGTATGTGTGTGTACATGTCTGTATGTGTGTATGCATGTGTATGTGTTTGTATGCATCATTATGTGTGTATGTGTGTGTATGTGTGTGTGTCTATGTGTATGTGTGTATGTGTGTGTGTCTATGTGTATGTGTGTATGCATGTGTATGTGTGTATGTGTCTATGTGTGCATGTGTGTGTATATACTATATGTGTGTGTGTCTATGTGTATGTGTGTGTACCTATGAGTGTGTATGTGTGTGTACCTATGAGTGTGTATGTGTGTGTATGTCTCTCTATGTGTGTGTGTATGCATATGTGTGTGTATATGTGTGTCTATGTGTGTATGCATGTGTATGTGTGTGGATGCATCATTATGTGTGTATGTGTCTGTGAGTGTATATGTGTGTGTATGTGTATGAGCGTCTATGTGTGTGTATGTGTGTGCGCGTCTATGTGTATGTGTGTCTGTGTGTGTATGTGTGTGTATCTATGAGTATGTATGTGTTCATGTGTGTGTATGTGTCTATGTGTGTATGTATCTGTGTGTGTATGTATCTATGCATGTGCATTATGTATGCATGTAAGTATGTATGTACATTATATGCATATGCATATGCATTATGTATGCAAATGTATGCATGTATGTGTTTATGTGTGTATGTCTCTCTATGTGTGTCACGTGTGTATGCATATATGTGTGTGTATGTGTGTGTATATGTGTCTGTATGTGTGTATGCATGTGTATGTGTGTGTATGCATGTGTATGTGTGTATGTGTCTATGTGTGCATGTGTGTGTATATACTATATGTGTGTGTGTCTATGTGTATGTGTGTGTACCTATGAGTGTGTATGTGTTTATGTGTGTATGTGTCTATGTGTGTGTATGTGTTTATGTGTGTATGTGTATGCATGTATGTGTATGTGTGTGTATGTCTCTCTATGTGTGTGTGTGTATGCATATGTGTGTGTGTGTGTATATGTGTGTCTATGTGTGTATGCATGTGTATGTGTGTGGATGCATCATTATGTGTGTATGTGTCTGTGAGTGTATATGTGTGTGTATGTGTGTGAGCGTCTATGTGTGTGTATGTGTGTGCGCGTCTTGTGTATGTGTGTCTATGTGTGTATTTGTGTGTATGTGTGTGTGTGTCTGCGTATGTGTGTGTGTGTCTATGCGTGTATATGTGTGTGTGTGAGTGTGTGTGTGCGCATACCTTGTGTATGTCTCGCTTCTCTCTCTCCCTCTCGCGCGCTGTATGTCTCTCTCTCTCTCTCTCGGTCTGTATTCTTCCTCGCGTTCAAGGCCCGGCACAAATGTGCCGGGAGAATTGAATTTTTTTTTTTACATTCCAGAGCGTCGCATATGCGACGCTCTGCAGTTTGCCATCGTCGGTAAGTGCGTCGCTAACCTGCGACGCTACTAGCGACGCTTCTGGTTTAGCGTCGCTTATGCGATGCTATCGTCGCTTATGCGACGATGCTCGGCCAAAAAAAAAAATCCGAAATTTTTACCGTCGCTTATGCGGCGCTTTCGTCGCATAAGCGACGGTTTTCGTTTTTTTCCCGATTCGGGGGCGTCGCTACGCCCCCCTTTTTCTTGTAGTGAATTAATGCTATTTCTAATGATGCTGATGTGTTGACACTTGATAGTACTGTTCCATCTAAGGCACTTATGGCTGATTCTCTTTCCTACACCTGGCTGCTAGATTCTGGTGCTTCTTTCCATGTGACACCACATAGAGAATGGTTCTCTAATTATGCAGCAAAGCCTCTTGGTACCATGAGACTTGGTGACTCTTACCAATGTGATGTTGTGGGGATTGGAGATGTGGTTGTGCAATTCATTGATGGTTCAAAATTTACAATGCATAATGTACGCCATGTACCTCAGTTATCATGCAGTTTGATGTCAGTTGGTCAACCTGATGACCTTGGTTACAAGGTGATCTTTTATGCTCAGTCCTTTCGTATATCAAAGGGCAATATGGTTATTGCAAAAGGAAGCAAAGCTGGCTCCCTTTATCCTTTATTTGTGTCACAAAAAGAACACTTGTTAGCTGTTACTGAACAACCTATGGCTTGTATTTGGCATGGTCGTTTCGGCCACATATCTCGTAGTGGAATGGAAAATCTTTCTCGGTTTGGCTACTTGCATGTGTTATCTTTCTCTGATTTTTCATTTTGTGAGCATTGTCAATATGGAAAGCAAACCAAAAATGTGCATAGAACACACATTGAATCTTCAATTCAGCCTTTAGATCTCATTCATATAGATGTGTGTGGTCCTATGCCCACTAGATCCTTAGGTGGTTCTCTTTACTTTGTCACTTTCATAGATGATGCTACTAGAAAAGTCTGGGTATATCCTATCAAATCAAAGGATGACGTATTCCCTACTTTTAGAAAATGGCTTGCTTTAGTTGAGAATGAAAAAGGAACTATGCTTAAGGCTTTACGTTCAAATAATGGGGGTGAGTATACCTCACATGAATTCAGCCTTTTGTGTCAACCTAGAGGAACTCATAGAGATTTTACAGCTCCTTATACCCCAGTACAGAATGGTGTAGCTGAGAGGATGAATAAAACTATTCAAGATAGAGTAGTCTCTATTTTGCATCATGCAAACCTCTCACAAGGTTTTTGGGCAGAAGCAGTATTGATTGCAGTTCATGTGTTTAACCTTTCACCTAGTACTGCCAAAGGTCTGAAAGTGGCACAAGAGTTATGGACAAGGAAACCACCATATTATGATCATCTTCGAGTTTTTGGGTGTGAAGCATATGTTCATATACCCAAGAATCTTAGAAAAAAGTTGGACCATAAGTCGAAGAATTGCATTTTTCTTGGATATGGTTGAGAAGGGCAATTGGACATCGCTTATGTGATCCTGAAACACGGTTAGTGATCAAAAGTAGTGATGTCATTTTTAATGAGTCTAAGATGCATAAACAACCTATTAAGGAGGTTGAAGTGAGAAGAGTGGTGTTTGAGGATACTAGTCCTCCGGTTAGCATGCATAAAAATGCTACACATAGGGATGTTCAAGAGAATGTCCATTCAGATCAGTCTGCACATGTTCCTGTTCAGCAACCATAATTGAGACGTTCTGCACGTGTTTCACATCCACCTGATAGATATGTTCCAAGTTTAGATTTTCTTATGCTAACAGATGCCGGTGAGCCTTCTTGCTACAAAGAGGCTATGCAGACAGAGGATCATGTCAAGTGGGAGCGTGCCATGAAGAGTGAGTTGGATTCTATTCACAAGAATGGTAGTTGGGACTTAGTACCTTTGCCAAAGCGCAGGAAAGCTTTACCATGTAAATGGGTATATAAGCTGAAATTCACATCAGATAGTGCTTCTCCAAAATATAAAGCATCACTTGTTGCAATGGGTTTTAAGCAACAACATGGTGTTGATTTTGAGGAAATCTTCTCTCTAGTGGTCAAGATGACTACTTTGCGCATGTTGCTTGGATTCGTTGCAATGGAGGACTTAGAGCTAGTCGAAATGGATTTGAAAACAGCTTTCTTGCATGGAGATCTTACAGATGAGATCTATATGGAACAACCAGAGGGTTATGTAGTTCCTAGCAAGGAAAGTCTAGTTTGTAAGCTCAAGAAGAGCTTGTATGGACTTAAACAGTCTCCTAGACAATCGTACCAAAAGTTTGATGCTTTTATGAAGTCCCAAGGCTATTCTCGAAGCAATGAGGATCATTGTCTCTAAACAAAGAGATGCTCTAATGGCAGCTTGATATGCTTGATACTTTACGTCGATGATATGTTGATTCTTGGGAAGTCCTCTTATGATTTGCCTATTCTCAAAAAGAAGTTGAGTCAGACATTTGATATGAAGGATTTAGGGGATGCCAAACATATTCTTGGCATGCACATTACTCGTGATCGGAGTAAAAGATGCATATACTTGTCTCAAAGTGAGTACATATCCAAAGTACTTCACTGGTTCAATATGCAGGGTGGAAAGGCATTGAGTACACCTTTAGCCACATATGTGAAATTGAGCAAGGATGACTGCCCCAAATCAGGTGAAAAAAAGGAATTCATGACCAAAATTCTATGGTAGCTACGAGACTAGACACTGCATTTGCAGTGGGAGTTGTGAGCAGATATCTGTCTAATCCTGGCAAGAAACATTGAGAAGCGGTCAAGATGATTTTGAGATATCTGAGTGGCACTAAGGACACGTGTCTATGCTTAAGTAGAGGGAAAGCATCCATTATTGGTTACACATATTTTGACTATGCTGGTTGTGTAGACAATTGTAAGTCTACATTAGGGTATATTTTTCATTTTGCTGGAGGTGCTATCTCTTGGAGATCTCATCTTCAAGAATGTACAGTTGTTTCCACCATAGAAGCAGAGTATGTTGCCGCAAGTGAGGCATGTAAGGAAGTATTGTGGCTTTCTCGTCTGGCTTGTGGTATGGGTTTACATCAGCATCTACCTCGCTTGCTCACTGATAGTCAGAGTGCCATTGCTTTGGCTAAGAATCCGGTCTATCATGCAAAGACCAAGTACATTGAGGTGAGGTATCACTTCATTAGCGATTGCTTAGCCACTAAGAGCATTATTATTGAGAAGGCTCACACTCTAGATAATGTTGTAGATGCTTTGACTAAAGCTCTACCACAGGATAGCTTTTGACACTTTTGTCACTTGATGGGGGTTACTTGATTCTTGATCTTACGCAGTCACTTGTATACTGTGTAACATGCCCATCAGGTGGGAGGTATAGTTTGTATACTTACACTCAGGTATTCTTTATCATTCTTTATTTTTCTCCCATAGCTACTCTGGCCATATTGGCCTTTAGTGGGAGATTGTTACCGTTAGTGTCCTGTGAAAGGCCAAATGGCCACCGGACACTTCTTTTTATATGTTCTTTAATAAAACATATAGTGGTCTGGTAAGTCACAGATTGTAAGTTCGATCGCATTTGTAAGACCCTCTGTACTGTGTTTTTTTCATATTCTACAGCCTCTATGCAGAGTACTGTGTGCAGCCTCAGGAGCTCGGTTTTCTACTCCGAGCATATCTTCGTGGAGCTCTCAAGAAGGAGAGCGCACGGTGGTGCATCGCCAATGAAATACTTCAGGTTTGGTCTCTTTAAAATATTCCTTCATTCCACCCTTTCCTACATTCAAATTCAAAGCTATCTCCTCTTGATATTTACAAATTTTTCCTTAATTCTCACTTACAAGTCTATGTCTACATGCACTCTCATACGCTAGACAATCCCAGAACATATGCCCAAATTGATCGCACCAAAAGTAACATATAGGTCTATTCTTAGCCCAACTTGATTTCCTAGGCATCACTCTAGGCATGGTTCTTCTAAGACCTAATGACTCTTTTTGTGCAGATATTCCTTGGACCTTTGACACATGTTCATGGTCACATTTCAATGTCTATAGGTCTTTAACTTGGTTAGGCAACAAGTCAACCTTATGTTTCAATTCAGAAATCCAAAAATCCATTTCATTTTTTACATCTTTAATACTTATGCCCATTCATTGAATAGTGTCAGATATTGCATTTATCATTTGCATTAAAGTCATCACAATACCAAATTTTGATTTAATAGATTCACTCATGTTAATTTTCATTTCTCTAAATTGCTCTACATATTTCGTAAACTGTTCTTCAATCAGTTTGTTCATTTTAGTTTTCTTCTTCTTATGATCTAAGCTGAGAAGTAGATTCTTAATCTATGCGTGAATACAAAAATGCACACTCGTATGATCAAAACTGATGCAAAATGTGAATGCTCTGACTCACGTAAGCAAAACAATCTTTCTGTTTAAAGTGTGTATGTGAAGCAATGCAAAAAATAAATTAACCTAAAATTATAGTGCCTGGAGTCTCTGTCCGATGCCAAGGTTCCTGTCTGTCTTCTCAAGGTATGGGTGAGGTATCGAGGATCACCGGGCAACCTCCTCGTTTCACGTCAGGTTAAGGTGTCGGAGAAGGAAGCGGGTGGATGGGAAGAGCCAACACGGGGTTGGATCAGGCCCCGTGTGTGCACCGTTCCCACTGTCCGGTGAGCGGCATCTGCGCATTGGGCAGCTCGCCCTGTTGGAACATCAAGCTTACACTATGCTTGAGGTGGATTTGATCTACATCAAAGGCTATCACATCAAAAGAATATCCGTTGCAGATTTCTTTTTCTTATGCTCATTTATTGTAGTTTTTTGAGAGATTTTTTATGGTTCATTTACCCTTGTAAAAGCCTTGAGCTTTACACATGTAAAGGCTGAAAGATAGAGCCCAAATCCAACGAATTTGTGGTGGTTGAAGTTGCATTCAATCAAGCAATCAATCACCTAAAAGTAGATCTAACTAGATCTTTACTTTTCCTAGATTGTAGGGAAGTGAATTGATTCCCTCCAACAACCATTCCCACCTTCATTTGAATTCATATTAAACTTGTAAAAGTTGTGGAACACTCCTCGAGTCTATATAAACACTTGAAATCACTTGTACAATACATGGAAGCAATATACATACACTTGTGACCATCATTGTCTTGCTCCTTCAATTCTCTACATCATCTTCTTCGCCAACAGGGATCTTGCAGAGGTTGCTGTTCTCTCTCTAGAGCGCCCAATTGAGTGCAAGATAACTCATTGGAAAGTTACTAGTGTCTATTTTATGCCATAAATGTTCAAAGAATTTGGTTCAGTAGATTAGGAGAAATCTCTGCTTTTCTGTCTCGGGGTCAATCTCTATGTATTCCTGAAAAATAGGAAGTACCACCGGTGAATGTCGCATTCATTCCTATAGCATATTTTGCTTATTCCTTATACTTTTGTGCATTCCATACACTCAACCCTATGTGTATCATGCACATAAAAGGATTTTTTCTAATTGTAATCACGCTGGTCACTATGGGCATTTGAAGTTCATTGTCTCTTCCATAGATAGTAAATTTTTTGAGCTAATCGACCCGCGAACCTATCCGTTTTGTATCTACTCATTCTTCTTGATGCTCCAAAGTAAATAGTGAGTTTCTTTGCACTTATTGCATGCCTATAAGCTCTATTTAAGTCTCCATAAGCTCAAGGGTTGGTCTTGTGTTGGTTGGCTTGACCAAACTTCGTCGCTTCGAAACGCACTTTTCTACCTTCTACAAGCTTCTCCAAGTTCTTTCAATGGTATCAGAGCTAGATCAAGATGGGTGATGGCTTTCCCTCAATGATCGAGAAGCTTGATCGACACAACTACGTGGCTTGGAAAATCAGAATGGAGGCATATTTGCAAGGTAGAAATCTTTATGGAATTGTAACAGGTGATGAAGCTATGCCTATTCCAAGATCGAAAGGAGGACCTACACAAGAGGCGACAGATAAGCTCACACTTTGGTGTGCAAGGGATGCTCAAACAAGGTCGTACATACTAAACTCTATCTCTGACTTTCTATTACCACATATTAGAGGATGCAAGACATCTCCAGAGACTTGGGATGCTCTCGAGACTTTCCTTCCTACTAGTACCAAAGCAAGAAAGAATCATCTTTGGAACGAGTTCAACCAAATGACGAAGACACCTAAACAAACCATCACAGAGGTTGTTACCAAGGTCAAGGAGGTTGCGGATCAGTTAGCATCCACTCGAGAGCTGATTGAAGAAGAGGTCATCATGAGCGAAATTCTCAACGGCATTCGAAGTGATAAGCAATGGCAATCCTTCACAACGGCTTATGATCTCATCATGGATGTGCAAACTCCAGAATTCAACATCTTTCTTGGACAACTTTTCAATCAACAAGCCAACAATAGCATAAAGGAAGGTAACTCTTATCATGGTAATTCAACTAGTGCTCTATATGCAGATAAGAAGGATAAGAAGTAGAAAGGCAAGAAGAAGGAAGAAGATGAAGAAGAGACTTCCCAAGCCAACTTCGCAAGCAAGAGCAAGTGGAAAGGGAAGAAGAAAGGACCAAAGCAAGACAAAGCCAAAGGTCAGAATGTTCAACCTTGTGCCATATGCGACAAGACCAACCACACCACTCATAATTGCTGGTTCAATGGGAAGACCCAGAAAGGAAGTGGAAGAGGTGGATATGGAAGCAATAGAGGCAGAGGTGGACACAACTTCAACAATAACAATAAAGGCTATAATAGAAGGGAGTACAACAATTATTCAGAAGATCAACCACATGAAGACTCATTGAGTCTTATGAATCTAAGCCGCAAAGAAGGTAAAGAAGATGATCATTTGTTCTACATAGATTCAGGATGTTCAAATCATGTTGCATGCAACATTGCTCTTCTATCTGACTTGGAAAGTCCAAAACATAGACAAGAAGTGCAAATAGGGGATGACACGAAGCACAATGTGGAGAAGATTGGTAATTTCAAAGCTTCCAATGGCAGGACAAACATTTTGAGTAAGGTTCTCTATGTACCCACTATCACTAAAAACCTAATAAGTGTAGGCCAAACAGTTGAAAAAGGCTTGCAAGTTAGGTTCACCCAACATGGAGCTTTTGTGGAAGATCCATGTCAAGGCCTCAAGAAGATAGCCCGAGGTGAGAAGCATGGTAGGCTCTTTACTTTTGAAGTAGGAGAAACTAGGAACATAGCTCTATTCAACTTTGGGTCTCAAACCCTAAGTGAGCTTGAAGTGTGGCATAAGAGACTTGTTCATGTGAAGGAAAGAAACTTGAAGAATATATGTAGGGATCAAAGTGTTCTAGGATTGCCGAACATATCAAAGCAACACATGATCAACAGGTGTGATGCATGTCAGATTGGGAAGGCACAAAGACAACCATTCAACCACAAAGGCTACATCAACAACAACTTATTGGACTTAGTACATATAGATGTATGGGGACCAAGTCAAGAGCCTTCATTGGCAGGATCAAGGTATTATGTCTCATTTATTGACAACCATACTAGATGGAATGGTCTATACTTTATCAAGAGTAAGAATGAAGTGTTTGATTGCTTCAAGAAGTATCTTGCACATGTGGATAATCATACAGGTAGATCGGTAAAGAAGCTCAGATATGATGGAGGGGGAGAGTATTTCTCCAAAGAGTTTGATGAGTTCTTGCAGGACAAAGGTATCAAAAGGGAAGTGACTACTAGGTACTCTCCTCAACTAAATGGAATTGCAGAGAGGAGAAACCAGACATTGGTTGGTCTAGCCCGAACAATGCTTGAAGAAAAGAAGTTGCCACATTATCTTTGGGCAGAAGCTATTTCAACTATTGTGTACCTTGTCAATAGACTACCATCCAAATCACTTCAAGGTATGACTCCTTATGAAGCATGGCATGGAAGAAAACCTAGTCTTGGACATTGCAAGGTTTTTGGTTGTTTAGCTTATGTTCATGTACCATCACAAATAAGAGGTAAGCTAGATGAAAGGGCAACAAAGGAAGTGTTTATTGGATATGATTCAACTCAGATGGGTTACAGGTTCTTCAATCCTTCAACCAAGCAAATCACTACAAGTATAGATGTTGTGTTTGAAGAACACATGTCTTGGTATGATGAAGACAAACAAAAGGTAACACCACCATATGATCTTGATTCTGACTCTCATCAATTAGGAAGCAAGCAGGATACACAGGTCGAGGATCCAAGAAGTGATACAGACGATGACAAAGATGAAAGAGAAAAGGATTACAAGCTATGGAAGTCAAGAGGCAAAGCAAAGATGCAAGAGGTTGGAGAATGCTCCAAACAAGCACCTAAGAGATAAGCAAGAGAGAAGAAACAACGAGAAAGGTAAGGATATGATTCCACATTTGTTACGAAGCATTCAATATACTTGGCAAAAGACTCTATTTCAGAGGAACCCTCAACCTATGAAGAGGCAAAGGGAAAACCTAATTGGAAAAAGGCCATGAACGAAGAGATAGATGCATTGAAGGAGATGGACACTTGGGATTTGGTTCCAATGTCATTGAATCAAAATGTAATTGGTTACAGATGGGTATATAAAGTTAAAAGAAATTTAGATGGATCCGTTTGCAAGTACAAGGCAAGATTAGTTGCCAAAGGATGCTCACAAACTCATGGTATAGACTATGAGGAAACAATCAGGACATTGATAAGTGTAGCTGCTGGAAAGAATTGGAGACTCCTCCAACTTGATGTGAAAAATGCATTATTAATGGTTGGATAAGTGAATAGGTATACATGTCACAACCACCAGGTTTTGAAAACCCTAATCATCCATCTTATGTTTGCAGACTTAAGAAATCATTGTATGGATTGATACAAGCTCCTAGAGCTTGGAATTACATGTTGGTTACATATATTCAAGATCAAGGGTTCAAAGCTACCAACTCAGATCCTTCTCTATTCATCAAAAGGGATCAGAATGAGGTTATCTATCTATGTGTATATGTAGATGATATTCTTGTGATAGGTGATGATCTAAATGGCATTCAAAGGATCAAGAGACACATGCAAGAGGAGTTCAAAATCAGTGACCTAGGTGAGCTCACATATTTCCTAGGTATGCAAGTGATTTACATAGATGAAGGAATGTATTTGACTCAAAGAAGATACATTCAGGATCTTCTTCTCAAGTTCAAAATGGAGAACACTAAACGTGTAGGTACACCTTTGGAGATTAATCATAAACTTAGTGTTTATGAAGGTGAGAAAATTGAAGACATTAAAGAGTACCAAAGCTTAGTAGGTAGCTTGATATATGCTACTCATACAAGGGCAGACATCTCATATAGTGTGGGAGTGCTTAGTCAGTTCATGCACTCACCGAGAAGACCACACATGGATGTGGCTAAGAGAATACTTAAGTATCTCAAAGGTACAATCAACGAAGGTATATTCTATCCTTACTCTTCAGATTTGGATATCAAAATCTACTCAGATGCAGATTAGGCAAGAGCTAAGGGTGATAGAAAAAGTACATCTGGTTACTTAGCATTTGCAGGTTCAAAGCATCTTGCAGAGGCTGCTGCACTCTCTCTAGAGCTCCAAATTGAGTGCAAGATAACTCATTAGAAAGTTATTAGCATCTAGTTTAGGCCTTTACATTTTCAAAGCATTTGATTATGTAGATTGGGAGAAATCTCAGCTTTTATGTCTCGGGATCAATCTCTACGTATTCCTGAAAAATAGGAAGTACCACCGGTGAATGTCGCATTCATTCCTATAGCATATTTTGCTTATTCATTATAATTTTGTGCATTCCATACACTCAACCCTATGTGTATCACTCCCATAAAAGGATTTTTTCTAATTATAATCACGCTGGTTGCTATGGGCATTTGAAGTTCGTTGTCTCTTCCATAGATAGTAAGTTTTTTGAGCGAGTCGACCCATGAACCTATCTGTATTGTATCGACTCATTCTCCTTGATGCTCCAAAGTACATAGTGTGTTTCTTTGCACTTATTGCATGCCTATAAGGTGTATTTGAATCTCCATAAGCTCAAGGGCTGGTCTTGTGCCGGTTGGCTTGATCAAACATCGTCGCTTCGAAATGCACTTTTGTACCTTCTACAAGCTTCTCCAAGTTCTTTCATGCCCTCTCACTCTCTGGTGTGGCAATCCTTGTTCTATGCAGACTAATATGCTAACCATTCAAAGCTTCAAAACCATAATCAATTGTTGTAGGATACTTAACCCTAGAGCTAATTGATGGCCAAGTACAAACATGATGGCATCACAAAAGCTTGCAATCCTCAAGCATCATCTACATCGGCTACTCTCTCTCCACCATCATGCAGACTAATGAACATGAAGAAGAATTAATGAATAAGAGGAGGGTAAGAAATCGTATCTTGAGAGTAGATGCACCAAGAAGATCCACGAGGAGAAAGAAATGAGGCTTGGCCTCCTATTTATAGGCTCCCCTACGCTTCTCCCCTTGGGACTATTCTCTAGAAGCTTCCAACCTCCTTACTCAACTTTCTAATTTCAGACCACCATGCATGTTCATTTACTATTTTTAGAAAATCACATCACTTATTTCTATTTTTTATTTTTATCCTTTTTATTTTTCCTAGGCTAAGGTTTGCAGTTCACACTGTATATATAGAATTAATTAAACTAAGGGTGTGGTCTTAGGATAAAACCCAATTCCAAGTGTCTAAGCTAGGGTTTTTGGTCAAGGAAATTAGGATTTTCCTACAATTAATCTCAAGCATGTCAATTCAAGGGTTTATTTACAATTATAGGCACAAAATCATAGGGTTTCTAAGGATTCAAGCTCAGTTTTCATGGGGTAAAGTCATGTTTTTTAGGGTTTTTTAGGGGTTTTTAAGGGTCAAAACTAGGGGTCTATGGATCAAAAGTTAGCTATTTACATACACAAGTCTAATGTACATACTTAACATGGTTTTGCATCTCACAACCAATCAAATCGGGCAAATCAATCAAAACATCACACAAAACTCATAAAACAATGAACTTTTGAAAAAAACAAGCACACTTCCCTGAGGGATTTCATCCCGACAGTGGGTTGATAGGTGAGTGGTACCATCTCGGCTGGGTGCACGAGACCAGAAGCCGCATCTAGCTTCGCTATGGGCTAGCACACATGTATATATATACCTGTTATTTGTATATGTTGTTGTGCGCTATGTTGTGTTGGTAGACGTGTAGAACCAACCTGGCTAGGTGGCCACGGCCACGATTTGCATCCAATTGCAACATAGGCCCACTCATGCAAGTAAATATAAATAAAGAGAAAGAGAAAAAGGGAAGTTTCCACTCCTCACGAGGAGAGACAGAGAGAAGAGGGTGGTGATCCCCGGATGGATATGCTGTATGTTTTGCATGTGTATATTTTGAGATTGAGCAACTCGCGGTTGATAGATTGATCAACCGAGATCTAACACGAACGATTACATAGACATTATATGTGCCCAAATTGGTTAGTTGTAAGCAACCTGTTAGACTTGGATTTTTTTCTTATGCTATGGATAGGTTCGTTATAAAGCTTGTAGTGTGTGCGTGCGCCTAGAGAGTGCTTACGTATATATATTATGAGTATATGCACTTTTGATGCATGGTTATATAGGTTTTATTGATTCTATATTGTTATATTTTTTTGTACCAACCATTTATCGAGATGCAGGTGACATGAATGTGATGATGTAGGATGACTGGGCAAAGGTACTTCTGGTATGCATATTTTTTTAATGCGTAATGTGGTTTCTTGGATTTCTACACGTTTATACGATGATCTTGGAGCGACAAATTCATGACGAGATTGTGGGAGTCTTACTCGTCTCATGGTTTGCATTT
The DNA here is from genome assembly GCA_020310875.1 of Ceratopteris richardii. Taxonomy (NCBI): domain Eukaryota; kingdom Viridiplantae; phylum Streptophyta; class Polypodiopsida; order Polypodiales; family Pteridaceae; genus Ceratopteris; species Ceratopteris richardii. The sequence continues at coordinate 35,432,225 of CM035420.1, read as the reverse complement.
ATGTCTTGGATGTGGGAAGTATGTGGATAATATGTTGTTGTTAAGTTTTGTTGCATGATGGTCTCATGTAATGCATGTGGGTATATGCGAGCATGGATTTTTATAAACAAGACTGTGGGAAATAAATGGCTGATGTGTTTTTGAAGTTTATTATAGGAGATGGTGAGATGTAGGGAGCATGGAAATTGAGGAAGGAAATCAACGATGCAAATGAGGTATGGTTAGAATTTGTTTGAATGATAGCGCTAATCATATGGCCTTTAGGTTGTGGTGATCAGATTAGATGTGGTGGGTATGTACGAGTAGAGAGCTCGAGTATGTATGTAGGAATATAAAGTTGGAAGTCAATGTATATATTGGTCTATTTATATACAAGATATAATGTATTTTTATATTTGTTCCACAACAAAAAGCATGTAGCAGTGTGGGTAGGTTATCATGTTCTCATACATGGGACGAGAGTTTGAGTGCCATTATCAGCCCGCAGTGTGAGAAGATTTTGTGCAATAAAATCAAAGCCACCAGGTGACGGCAGCGACGTGATTCCGAATACTTTCTTTTGAGAAAAAAATGCCATATTAGATTAGTTTTTTGAAATGACGTTAAGGGATCGTGTTTTTTTATTAAGCGATCATTATTGATCGTAGTTTTTTATGTGCTTTTGGAGTATTGCTTCTCAATGGATACACAAATTATATAAAGAGAGCCTTGGCTCATATGTCATGATCACTCATCAAGCAAACCTCTCAAGGAGATCAAGGAGCAGTCTCACACACTTGAAGGAGGTGATCACTCAAAGATCTCAAGCTAGAGTTTGAAGATTTTGAAGCTTTGGTGGTGAAGATTTGGTGAAGGAGAGGCTACTCTCTTGGAGCAAGAAGTCTTCTACAAGGTGGTGGTAACTATCTTTTGTGAGTTAGCCTTATATTTTGTTTTTAGGGTTTCAATATCCTAATCTAAAAATTAGGGTTGGTTGATTTACAATTTTATTACACTATTTTGTGAGAATAAGGTTAACTTCATTGCTCATTCACTTCACACACACTTAGATTATTTCAACATAATCTAAATTCTGTATCATCATCTTCTTGGATATTCTTCCATTAGTGAGTGCACCACTTAATATGGTTGAGTAGTATCATGTAAGTTGTGCTGAAGACTTTATGATTCATGATACTTTGGCACTTGCGACAGTTGAAGATGAACCTACATGTGTTAAAGATGCACTTAACATTCCTATTTGGAGAAGATGCTACTTTATATAGTCAAGCAATTGGTTGCTTCATATATCTTTGTAATACACGTCCTGATATACAGTTTGTAGTTTCTCAAGTATCAAGGTTCATGCAGAATCCGATAGTGTTACATTGGAAAGCAGTAAAGCGGATCTTTCGATATTTGAAGGAAACTTCAAATTATGCTATGGTATTTTCAAAATCTACACATTTGTTACTAAAAGGATTTTCAGATTTTGATTGGTTAAGTGATAGAGACACAAGAAGAAGTACTAGTGGATTTTGTTTTTATCTTGGAGATTGTCTTATCTTATGGCTTTCGAAGAGATAACCACTATTGCCACTTCATTGTGTGAAGATGAATGTCATGCAACATTTACAACTACTCTAGAGTCAGTTTGGTTGCAGAAGATTTTCAGTTATCTTGATGTGAGAGTACATCAACCCATTTAGATATTTTCAGATAGCTAGAGTGCTATAGCTATAGCAAAGAATCGAGTGCATCATCCAAGGACCTATGGAGATTGTGGATTTATGGATAGATTGTATATTCTTATGTAAATTATATATGCTACCTAGTGCATAAGCAAAAAATCATTAGTATGCTCCACATTATCATTGGAGAAGAAGATGTTCTATAATTCTTAGTACCATGAGGATGCGAAGCATAACTTTGTCTATGGATAAGTATACAAATAATTTTTTGCATCTTCATAAATATGCATTGGATTTCAACAAGTATGCATTGAAGAAAAAATTCATCAAAGTGGAAATCCATTACTAGGGGAAAGGATATAGACATTTGAGCTTCCTATATGTTGTTGCAAAGTCTAAAAATTTCAACTAGACAAAAAAGTTCAATAGGTAGAAAATGAGTAGATTCAGATTCATCATGATGAGATATAAGCCCAAAAGACTATCTATGAAAAATATGAGCAATTCAAAGAAGGATCCCTCTTTTTATAACCAAGGTAAGAATTATACTTAGGGGAAAACTCAAAAGAAGCACCAACATATTCAGTGGGAACAAGACCCTAAATTTATTGAGTAGGTGAAAAGACTAGGCTTATATTTTTGTTACGTACCATTGTGTAAATTGAGTGATCTATGGCTTCTTGAAATCGTAGAGAGTCTATTTTTACTATGAAAAATTCCAGACATTCAATCCTTTGCTTGAGAGAGAAATTCTAGTTTTGGTGGACTATGGTAGTGAGCTGTTTGTTCCTCGGAAGGGCCTATCAACCTTTTGCTACAACTAGGAGTGGATATTCTCCATCAGTGGTATCAAAGGTCACCATTGAGCATTGAGGACATCAAGAGGAGGCTTTGAAGTTGCTTGAGAGCCAAGGATTGAAGCAAAGACCAGGAAGATTTGGAGAAGGATTTGAAGCAAGGGGAGCTTCTATCATCACCAAAGGTTCAAAACAAGTAGAGGCTCTTAAGGGAAGGTAACATATCATTATCTCTCACATCTATTACAATCCAAGAAGGGACTATAATCCATTATATAGTATAATACACAATGGAAGACTATAGTAATTAGATTGAGAATCTTGGAAAGCACAATTATCAATCTTGAAAGTTTAGACTCTCTAACCTACTCATGGGAAAGGGTCTTTGGGGGTTGTGTAGCGGTAGTGAGTTGAAGCCATACATAGATCCACATTCTCCTACTAAGAATCAAAGGAGATCCATAAGATATTGGGAAGAAAATGATAGAACAGTGATCTTCATCCTATCTCAACACATAATCAACTCCATGATAGGTCATATCCAATACCTAGATACATCCAAGAAGGTTTAGGAGTGTTTAGAAAGGTTGTACTCTACCTCTACAAAGGCTAGGAAAATTCAGCCCAAGAATGAGCTCAATCTTAGTAAGTCATCAAATCAGAGCATTAGTGACTTCATACTCAAAGTAAAAGAGATTTTTGATGCACTTGATGGGCTTAGTGAAGATGATAAATGGAAGGCATTGAGAACCTCTCTATATGTAATGGATCCATTTTATGATTTTGAGCAACTTAATATTCTTATGGTGATCGACGAGCTCAATCATGGAGTCAACAAATCAAAGAGCATCCAAGACTGAGAGCACTTGGAGAAGCTTGTAGGAGGTAGAAAAATGAGTTGCAAAGTGATGAAGGTTGGTCCATCCAACTAGCATAGGACCAGATTTTGAGCTTATGGAGAATCAAAGAGACCTTATATGAATTTTATTGGTGTAATAAAATCCATTATGCAATTTGGAGCATCAAGGAGAAAGATTCGATACAAAACAGATAAGTTTGCACATTGATGAGCTCAAAAAGCTTACTATGTTTGGATGAAACAATCAACTTCAAATGCTCATAGGAGACATCATGATTACAATTGGAAAGTTTCCTTTTTGAGGAATGATACCCATAGGGTCGACTTTCAAAAATGCATGATATTACAAGTAACAAGAAAGATATGCTTCTAGAATGAACTTGTTACTCAATAGAGGTACCCCCTATTTTTCAAGGCTACATAGAGACAAAACATGAGACATTTAAATTACAATTTCTCCAAATCTACTGAACCAAATGCTCTAAACATTGTATAAATAACCTAGACACTAAGAGCTTTCCAATGAATGTTTATGCATCCAATTTGGAGCTCTATAGAGAGAGCAACAACCTTTGCAAGTTCACTCTTGTTGAAGAAGACGATGTAGAGAAATGAAGGTGCAAGACAATGATGTCAAAATATGTATGTATATTGCTTCCATGTAATGTACAAGAGATTTGAAGTCTTTATATAGACTCCTTAAGTGCTCCACAAATTCGGAAAGTGGATTTTGAATTCAAGTGAAGCCAGGATAGATTGTTGAAGAGAACCAGTTCACTTTCCTATAATCTAGGAAAAGTGAACATCTGATTTGATCAACATTTAGGTGATCGATTGATTGTCAAGCTCAACCACCTCAAATTCATGGAATTTGAGATCTCCTTTTCTCCCTTTATGTTTGTTTCTTGCATGGAAAATAGGGTTTATTGCTAGATGCATGGAACTTACATTATCTCCAAACATGTGAGATTTGGAACTCACAAGTCTCAAATTTGTATACAATGCTTTTAACCATATTTCCTCTTGAGTTGCTATGTTCAAACCTCTATACTCTTCTTTAGTTCATGATTAAGTAACTATTGGTTGCCTCTTGGAACTCGATGCCACTAGCTTTGAACCTCTGAATGCTAAGTAATCAGAGGTACTTCTTCTATCATCTGTAGCTCATTTGTCATCTATATTTGAATAGATTTTGATATCCAAATTTGAAGAGTAAGGATAGAATATAACTCCATTGATTATACCTTTGAGATACTTAAGTACTCTCTTAGCTATATCCATGTGTGGCCTTCTTGGTGAGTGCATGAATTTTCTTAACACTCCTACACTATATGAAATATCTACCCTTGTATGAGTAGTATGTATCAAGCTACCTACCAAGATTTGATACTCTTTAATCTCTTCAATTTTCTCACCTTCATAAACAAACCTATAGGTTTAGTGTTCTCCATTTTGAACTTAAGAAGTAGATCTTGAATGTATCTCCTCTGAGTAAAATGCATTCCTTCATCTGTGTATATAACTTGCATACCTAGGAAGAATGTGGGCTCACCTAAATCACTGATTTCAAACTCCTCTTGCATGTGTCTCTTGATCCTTTGAATGCCATTAAGATCATCACTCATCATAATTATGTCATCCATATATACACATACACAAATAACCTCATTGTGATCTCTTTTGATGAATAGAGAAGGACTTCCTAGGTTTGAACCCTTGATCTTAAAGGTACATAAATAATGTGTAATTCCAAGATCTAGGAGCTTGTTTCAATCCATACAATGTTTTCTTAAGTTTGCAAACATAAGATGCATAATTATGCTTTTCAAAACTTGGAGGTTGTGACATGAATACATCTTTGCTTATCCGACCATTTAGAAATGCTTTTTTTTCTTCAAGTTGGAGGAGTCTCCAGTTTCTTTCAACAACTATACTTATCAATGTTCTGATTGTAGTCATCTTTGAAACTAGTGAGAATGCTTCCTCATAGTTTATACCATGCATTTTTGAGCATTTTTTGGCAAATAACCTTTCCTTGTACCTGGAAATTGATACATCTCAATTTCTTTTGAGTTTTTGTATACCCATTTGCAAACAATTACCTTTTGATTGGGTGTCATTGGAACTAAATCCCAAGTGTCCATCTCCTTCAATGCATCTAGTTCTTCTTTCATAGCCCTTTTCCAATTAGGGTTTCCCTTTTCCTCCTCATAGATTGAGGGTTCTTTTGAAATTGAGTATTGTGCTAAGTAGATTGAATGATTTGTAACAAATATGGAATCATATCCATACCTTTTTGGTTGTTTCTTCTCCCTTGTTGTTCTTCTAGGGGCTGGCTTGGAGTATTCTCCACACTCTTACATCTTTAATTTGCCTCTTGACTTTCATAATTTGTAATCCTTGTCCCTTTCATCTTGGTCATCGTCTATATCACTTCTTGGATCCTTGACCTATGTATCTTGCTTGCTTCCTAGTTGATGAGAATTAGAATTGACATCATATGGTAGAGTCACCTTTTGTTTGTGTTCATCATACCAAGACCTATGTTCTTTAAACACAACATCTCTAATTGTAGTGAATTTCTTGGTTGAAGGATTGTAGAAAATATAACCCATCTGAGTTGATTCATACCCAATAAAAACTACATTTGTTGCCCTTTCATCTAGTTTATGTCTTATTTGTGATGGTACACGAACATAAGCTAAAAAACCATACAACTTGCAATGTCCAAGACTAGGTTTTGTTCCATAGCATGCTTCATTAGGATTCATAACTTGACGTGATTTGGATGGTAGTCTATGACAAGGTACACAATAGTTTAAATACCCCCTGTCCATAGATAATGTGGCAACCTCTTCTCTTCAAGATTTGTTCTAGCTAATCCAACCAATGTCTTGTTTCTTCTTTTGGTAATTCTATTTAGTTGAGGAGAGTACCTAGTAGTCACTACCCTATTGATACCTTTATCATCCTAGAATGCATCAAATTCCTCAAAAAAGTATTCTATCCCTCCATCATATCTCAGCTTCTTGAGTGATCTACATGTATGGTTCTCCACATGTTCTATATACTTTGTGAAGAAATCAAACACTTCATTCTTACTTTTGATAAAGTATAGAATAGACCATCTACTATGATCATCAATAAATGAGACATAATACCTTGATCCTACCAATGATGGTTTTTGACTTGGTTCCCATGTTACACTCATGTGTTCCTCAAGTAGCTTTGATGTGAACCTTTTCCCTATAGATGGACACTTTACTCTAGTGCTAGCTAGAGATTTTTTCCCATGTGGTGGTACTTTATACTTAGGGACATTATTTAGCTCTTACTTCAGTTCTGATCATAGTAAATAGAGAGAGCTATTCCAACCATCTATCTTCTCCATGTGTCCTATTGTGTTTATGCTCCTTGCGTGTGCTTCTCATGTGTCTCTTGGGCTTCTACACACACACACACACACACACACACACCCAAGAGTGGCATTATAGCAGGTTTAGCTCCTTCTCAAGTTTTGGTTTTTCATATAAAAAAAAACATGCACTTTAATAGTTGAAATCAACTTTGGAGCATAGAACAGTGAAATTTTAGTAGCCGAGAAACGTTTCCAATAGTTGTAGTCGAGTTTTACCCCCATTTTGAAGCCATTCATGCAATCAAAACTACCATCAGAACGACAATTTGTGAGCTAAAATTTCAACATTCATTTCAACTTTTGTTGAAGTAAAGATTTTGTCACATTCTTGTTCTTTAGTGAAATAGGGGGCAACAATGACTTGTTTTGCATGCTTCAAGCTGAAGATAAGCTTGATGGGACCAACTATCCAATGCAGTCTTACATGGTGAAGCATGTTCTTTTTGCAAGACAAATTTGGAACATAGTGGCAGATGTAGATCGAAGACCTTCATGTTCTTCTACTTCACAATCTATGTTGATTCATTTGTCATCCAAGCCTAATGCTTGATCATTTATCACTCTGATATGTATACTCTAAATTAGAGAAGCCATAAGAACAACCCTTTGCAAAGTGATTACTTGAGAAGTAAATTCATCACAAGTAAAAGTCAAAATCTCATGACTTTGTTAGGTGCAAATCATGCATCTAAAGTTTGGAGAATCACTTATATGAGATTCCCCAAATTTGTGGAACTTTTAGGTGGAATTCCCCCAAAGTTTGAATTCAAATTTCTCTATATATGCACATGAAAAGTGTTGCAAATTAGAGCGTATTTTTGTGCTACAATAAGAGGAGATTTTGGTCAAGATTTGTATCATTGTTGAAGCATATATTGTGCTACTCCTTCCCATTCTTCATACCCAATTGATTCATGTCACCTATGTATGCATGCACAATATTCCTGAAAAAGTCGGGATGACAACCCATTGTTCCTAATTTTATTTCTCTCAGTATAGTCCATTAAAGTTCATCAAATTTATTGCTTTAGGTTCATTATATATATGATTGAATGTGTGCAAAGTATCTCTGCAATTCTTAGCAGGTTGAGCTCTGAGTGAAATTCTAGAATGCTTTTCATCCAAAATAGCAAGTTTTTGATCCATTTTTTTGTGTCAAGTCATATGTTTTGATGAATATGTTTGAGATTGATCTTCCAAAGTACCAAGGAGGTATTAATGCATCATTAGCAACCCCAAAGTTTCTACTTATAATCTTTGGAGTTAATTTGGTAGGTGTAGAGAAGGTTTCTACAACACCTAACTCATCCTTGGAGTGTATCCACCATCTCCTCTCACAGTGGTATTAAAGCATAATTGAATCAACATGGGAAATCATTTTCCCTCTACCCAGCCTAATCTTTGAGGATGGAGGCCTACATTCAAGGAAGAAATCTCTTTGGATACATATATTAAGCTGAATTCATGCCAACAATTAGAAGTAAAGGGCAACCGTCAGTTGAAGAGCAAGGGAGAATTACAACTTGGTGTTCAGAGGATGCATTCGCCAGGTCCTATATTCTAAAATCAATCTTTGATTTTCTCTTAGCTCATGTGAAAGGATGCAAGACCTCAAGAAAGACCTAGAATGCACTTTCTGCCTTCTTCTTTTCAAATACTAGAGCAAGGAAGAATCAGCTATGGATGGAGTTTACTACATTGAAGAAAAGCCCCAAGCAAAGTGTGACTGATTATGTCACCAAGATGAAGGAGATCTCTAATCAATTAGGAAGCATTGGAGGGGTGGTTGAAGAAGCACAAATCATAAAACAAATCATTAAAGCTGATGACAAGTGGGAATACTTCACAACTACCATGGATCTATACATGGACATGCAGGTGCCCAATCTCAACACTCTGATGGGCCAACCCATTAAGCAAAGCTAAAAAAAAATGGTGAGTCCTCAAGAGGTAATCAATAGTCTTCCTTATACTTTGATAAAGGTAAAGATAAGGATAAATTAAAGTCCAAGAAGAATGAAGATGAAGGGATTTCTTTCCAGGCCAATTTCACAGGAAGAGGAAAAGCTAAAGGTAGAGGCAAAAGGAGGAAAGCAACACAGGGGGAGACCCAAACATCTCAACCTTGCAACATATGTGTTTATTCTAATCACACTATTCAAGAATGTTACATGAACCCAAGAAACTCTAGATGAAGAGGATCCAATAGAGGTGGCTATGGATCAAATAGAGGCAGATACAATGGAGGAGGATACAACAAAAACTACCACAACAACAATAACAACTATCAAAGTGGATATAGAGGAAGGGAAGATTACAAAAGTTACAAGGAGGATCAAAGTCAAGAAGAATCAATTCTCCTCATGAACCTATCACTGAAGCAGGGTAAGTATGATGATCACGTTTTTTACATTAACTTAGGATGCTCCAATCATGTATCAAGAAATGTAGCATTGCTCTTTGACTTAGAAGATCCCAAGAATAAACATGACATGCATAAAGGTGATGATACAAGACATTCAATGGAAAGGATAGGTAATTTCAAGACATTAGATCGAAATATGAATCTCCTGAGCAAGGTATTGTATGTACCTACAATAACTAAGAGTTTGATAAGTGTTGGAAAAATTGTGGAGAAGGGATTGCAGGACTGATTCACAAAACATGGAGCCTATATGGAAGACCCCAAGCAAGGATTGACAAGGATAAATAAAGGAGAAAAGTCAAGAAGAATCTTCACCTTCGAAGTGGAAGACATTAAGAACATAGCATTGTTTAGCTATGGATCTCAAACACTCTCTGAATTAGAGGTATGGCATAAAAGGCTTGCATATATTGGGGAAAGAAATTTAAACGAATATGCAAAGTGTACTTGGATTGCCCAACATCACAAAGTAACGTATGATCTACAAGTGTGGAGCTTATCAATTTTGCAAGCCACGTAAACAACCCTTTAATAGGAAAGGTTATATTCATCAATAGCTATTGGATCTTGTACACACAGATGTGTGGGGTCCAACCAAAGAACCTTCCATTTTAGGTTCAAAATACCTAGGCATTTTTGGAAACCATAAATATTGGAGGAACATCCTTATAGCCAATTCTGCATTTTCCTTTCCTTTGAACTTAGTGAATTTGGTGTAACCTACATATGTTGCAGCATTCTTCTTCACAAAGCTGACATCCAACATGGTCCCCATAGTTTCATTGATATTTGAACTTCCTCACCATCCTTATTATTTACTTTGCACATGAAATAGGCATCATTGCCTCTTCCCAATTCCTATAAACGTGACATTACTTGAGACAATCTTTCAAAGTTTATGAAGAAAATTGGTTCGTCCAGCATCCTATGCAAACCTACTGCCTTCCATTTCTTGTAGGTAGCCGTTGCCCTCTAAAATTGATAGAATTCTTAGAAAAGCATTGTATATTTGTACTACCCCATTTTACACTAAATATCTGTTGATCGATGATGCCCAAGGTTCCTTTGAGTTCTTTTGCTATCTTGGCACTCTCCGATAGTCCTTCATCAATATCTGACTCCAGCTCATGAACTTCCTTTGTAATTTCACTATCAAGGAACTAATGCCTTCTAGATAAGGACACTAAATCCACTTCCAACTTAGCAATAGTCAACTTTTTGGTATTCAACATCCTATAAGTGTAAAAAAATAAAAAAACACACCCACTCCAACACAATGAGTCTCTTGATCCAAAGGAAAAAACTCAATCAAGAAATACCAGAATTCAAGATTTCTCAAGACTCAAATAAGTGATCAATACAACGAAGCAAGATTTCTCTTCTAAGTATTTTTGGGAAGAAATGAAAAATAAACTCAGATAGATTATCATAAAGAAAAGAAAAAATTATGTTCATATATACAAGAAAATTTGTTTTAAGAAAATGAAATAAATTAAACTAACATTTTACACTATTGAACCGTGGATCTTGCTTTGTGCTTTAAAAATTACTGGAACTTATTAAGTAAAAACATTAAAAAAGAGTGAAAAGATCAAAATGATCATGAATTTTTTTCATATTTTTACCTCTTTTTTTCAAATTTATGAGTATTTTATATATTTTCTTTCCATTTTTATTTTTTTTTGAATTTTTCAATAATTTTTCCTTTTCTTTCAATTCCTTTTTTATTCTTTTGCTTGATTGATTTGTTCTAGCATTGTTCATATGACCACATATGAGGATAATTCTTTATGAGGGTAATTCTCTTCCCCCCCTACTCTTTCTCCATGAAAAAGAGTTTTGATATGTGCCTAGGTGATCTCTTTTATGCCTAGTGAATGCATGACTTTGTAATGCGGCCCTATACATGCATACTTTGGAAATGCATTCCTCTTCATGGTGCAAATATGGGGTCTTAAGCATTACACTTAGGTATTCACTTGATGTTGGGGTTTTTCTAGTCCTATTCTTGTGTGCTTCCAATGCTTTTGGTCTCTTGAAAATTATACTATCCTTCTGTGTAATTTTCACTTGCTTAGTTTTCTTAACCCAACATGTTTTCACATTTGACTTTCCCTCTACACTGTTGGTGGAGTTCCTAAATTTCCAATTTGCATGTTGCTTCTGGACAGAATGAGTATGTTTTTCTTTAAGTCTCCATATCCACTTCCCTTTAAGATTTTGATTGGCCTGAAGAGGTTTTGGTCTCCATACCCATTGTTCTTTGAATTCTGAAATCATTCTCTCCTTATGACTCTTCTTTTGATGAGAAATACATAGATTCTTCTCTTGGAATTTTCTTTTTTCCATTGTGTTCTACTGACTTTGTTTCCTCATCTGATTATTGTTACCTGCTCTATTAAGTTGATCGTTTTTTGTTCAAAACTCTTCTTCTATAGAGAAGGTAAATTTATCCATTTCCATTCTATAGGTTTCTTCACTGAATTCCAGTGGTGTCGGGAAGAAGGAGGTCAAGCAGGAAGCTGGCACTGGGGTTGGATCACGCCCCTTACTGGTGCACGCCCGTTCCCGCTGTCCTGCGAGCGGCATGTGCGCGCTAGGCGCCTCACCTATACTCTTTGGAGTGTGTGCGATCCTCGTAGGGCCCCCCGCCTCTTGGAAGTGACGAGACGTGCATGCGTACGACCGTAGGCGTCGGGAAAGAGACAATCGGTTACCCCAGTAATACACGGAATGCAGACGAGGCTCAATGATACGATCCAAAAGTAGCAACGGTCGAGCAATAAAATCTGGATGATACAAAGACGCCCGCTACAGTGCGGCGATACAAAAATCCGCTATAGTGCGGAATAGGTCAATACAAATATACGCTGTCGCTACAATGCGGATCGGCTAGATATGACGTAGGCCTCCCGTCATAGTGCAGGAAGTCGCCCTCGTGACTCATCGGTCTTCAGTCTTCACGGATGGATCTGTTCTTCACTTTGGGTCTTCAGTCTTCAATCTTTACTTCAAATCTTTGCTTCAAATCTTCATCAAATGATTTTCTTCACTTCATAAATCGCAATAGCCTCCAATCACATAGTAACCTGGAAAGACGTTCCGCAAGGACAATCCACGGGGTGGGCAAGAAACAAATGAATTTGCACTTATTTATAGGCCCCCCTTAGAAGTTCCTTCTAGAATGTTCTAACCTCCTCAATGAACTTTCTATATTTGGCAGTCTTTTAATTTTTCCCTAGACTAAGGTTTCGATTTCACACTGGATATTTACAGTTTTAATTATTTCTAAGGGCTTGAACTACGGAAAACGCCAATTTCAAGGGTCCGACCTAGGATTTTTGATCGGGAAAATTAGGGGTTTTCTCACAATTAACTCAAGCTCGTTAATTTAACAGTTTATTTACAATTTGGACCTAAAATCCAAGGTTTTCCAAGGGTTCAAAACCGATTTTCATGGGCTAAACTCATGTTTTCAGCAAGATTCAAGGGTCAAACCTAAGCTTTTCATGGGTCAAATGTAATTTATTTAAATGCACGGTTGTCACGTACATCTCTAACATGGTTTCATATCGCACAGTCAATCAAATCGGTCAAAATATATACAATTTTTGCCACTTCCTTAGTGAAAATACCACATAAAACTCGTAAAATCAATCAACTTTGAAAAAAAAAACAATACACAATCCCTGCGGGATTTCATCCCGACATTCGCCCCCGCTGAACGTGCACATCATCCCGACGGGCCAACCTACAAGATTCAACAGACGCATATCAAGGTTCTTTTTAAAACTGTTTTTACTTTTTATCTTTTTCTTTTCAAAATCAAAGCGTGGTCTCATGCACTACATGCAATTTTTATAAAGATTAGTACGAATTTTAGAAAATTAGGTAGATTCAAGCTTCAGAAACATCATATTATGTTTTTGCGTTTGCAATCTGACAAGTACTCACATGAATATACTGTTGGCTTTCTAGATCTTCTGTTCGTTGAACTGGTTCAGATCAAACTGCTCATTCTAAGTACTAGCATATACATATGTTTCTACTAACTCAGTTTGTAGAATATACCTCAATTCCCACTATTTATCTCCTACCTGTCCAACTCTCCATTAGATCTCTTTCTTTTCCTTTTTCCTTTTCATTTTCTTTTTCTCTTTCTTTATTTTCCACTTCATCTCAGCTCAGCTTTTTTCTTTTTATCTTTCATTTTCACAAATCGAACTATGTCAAAATCGGGTGCGACTCATGGACTTGTCCGCCCGACCAATTTTATCCCACCTGTCTGCCGACCCAACATAGCTCACGACATACACAACATCAGCCTTGCATGAAATCGACGTCAGCTCGTGGCTCTGACCACCCGGTCAAAGTGACTCCACTCACCTACCGACCCATGCAGGCGCATGACAACAAATAGGTTAGGCCTACGACGAAACTAGCTACGGCTCGTGGCCTTGATCGCCCGACCAAGGTGGTTCCACCTGCCTACTAGTCCATCGTAGCGCACTAACAACATGCACTCACATATAAGCTGGCTTGAGTATGAATGTTTTTCTAAGAATCATGATCCATATGGAGGTAAGATCTTGCAAGAAATAAATACTAGGATCCAAAGTCTCCCACTCACTAAGTGTTCAAATCAATCAGTATATACATGCACTCGGTCTACGCATGCCATCACATTCCCAAGCTTTCACTCCCAAAAATCTCTAGCCCACTAACTGATCTTATTCCTATAGTTCCTAGTCACTCATGCTTCATGCAAACCCATAATAGATATTTGCTATCTTCATTCTACATGAGTTTCATAAATTCATACATATCTTTACCATACACATAAATGTAATGCATATGCTCTAATAGAAAGAAAATAGATCTCAAATCAGAAACATTTCACCTAATCATTTTGCTTCATCTTCATTGTTGATTGATCTCGCCTTTCTTCAATTCCATGATCTATCATTCTTTATCAGTTTCAGCATCAGTGTCATCAGTATCCTCCAGCATCATCATAATCATCATCAACAATGACCATCATCAGTCATCAACATCATCATCAATCATCAATCGTCCTCATCGTCATCCATCATTAAAAACCATCAGTATCATCAATCTTTCATCAATCACCAATCATCATAAACCATCAATCATCATCATTTTCATCATCAATCATTATCATAAACCATCATCATCAATATCATTCATCATCATACAATCAATCATCATTAATCATCCTTGTCAATCATTTTCAATATCAATCATTATCTTTCCATCTTTCATCCTCATCAATCATCATGAAATTATCACGCATTTTCATCAATCGCCATCACGTATTATCATCAATCTTTATCACTCAATAGCTCCTGATCATTGTCATGCATTTTTAATATGGTTCTACTTCAGTCATCATTCAAGGTTTGCAAATATGTCTTGAAATGTTAGGTTTCTACTTCTTCTATTATTCTTCAAACTCTTAGAAGTCTTTGAAGTTGTCTTTATATTCCCCTCAATTTTCTTGATAATATCATCAAGCAACTGTTTTTCTGCTTTGTTAACTTGTCTATTAGATTTTACATATTCTTGAGTCTCTTCTTTACTCTTTTCATGTTCAATTTTTTTAACTGGGATTGTAATTTTGCAACTTTCTCTTGATCAAATAGATTCTCATTAGTTAAAATTTTTAGATCCAATGAAACATACACCTCCTGGTCCTTCTTTGATTTCTCTTGCATTTCTCTATCGGACTCTCTTTTATGATCAATTTCCATTTGTTCTCTCAATATCTGTTCAATATTATGTTTTTCAACCTTTATCTGTATACTTTGGTTTCTTTAATAGGTTTCTCTTGACTCTCAATAGATAGCATTCTCCTTCCTTCATCAAATTTACTATTCTCAAGACTTTTTGGTTTCCACGCTCTTTGAACTAATTTCGATCTAGTTTTTGTCTCTTCAAAATATTCTTTCATCCCACCTTTCCCTATATTCAAATGCAAAGGAATCTCCTCTTGATATTTAAAAATTTTATGTTCATGTTGACTTACTAGTTTATGTTTGCATGCACTCTCATATGATAAACAATCCCAAAACATATGTCCAAACTGATTGCGCAAAAAGAGTCATTAGGTCTCTTCTCAGCCCCACTTGATTTCCTAGGTATCACTCTAGGAATGGTTCTTCTAAGACCTAATGACTCTTTTTGTGCAGATATTCCTTGGACCTTTACCTCATGTACATGGTCACACTTCAATATATATAGGTCCTTAACTTGGTTAGTCAACAAGTCAACCTTATCTTTCAATTCTGAAATCTCAAAATCCATTTCCTTTTTTAGGTCTTTAATACTTATGCCCATTACTTGGATAGTGTCAGATATTGCATTTATCGTCTGCATTAAGGTCATCACAATACCAAACTTGGATTTTATAGATTCACTCGTATTAACTTCCATTTCCCTAAATCGGTCTTAATGTTTCCTAAACTGTTCCTCAATCATTTTATTCATTTTAGTTTTCCTCTTCTTATGGTCTAAGCTGAGAAGTAGATTTTTAATCTATGCGTCAATAGAAAAGTGCACACTCGTATGATCTAAATTTATGTAAAAAGTGGATGATCAAAGTCAGGCCGTAAAATCAATCTTTCTGTTTCTATGTGTGGATCAATGCAAATATTCAAATAACTTGAAATGTTGGTACCTGGAACACCTGATTCGATGCCGAGGTTCGTGTCTCTCTTCTCAAGAAGTGGGTGATGCGTCGAGGATCACTGGGCAACCGCCCCGCTTCACGTCGGGTTTAGGTGTCGGGAAGAAGGAGGTCGGGCAGGAAGCCGACGCTGGGGTTGGATCAGGCCTCTTACTGGTGCGCGCCCGTTCCCGCTGTCTTGCGACCAGCGTCTGCGCGCTAGGCGCCTCGCCTATACTCTCTGGAGTGTGTGTGATCCTGGTAGCCCCCCCCTCTCAGAAGCGACGAGAATTGCGTGCGTATGCGTGAGACCGTAGGCATCGGGAAAGAGACAATCGGTTACCGTAGTAATACACGGAATGCAGACGAGGCTCAATGATACGATCCAAAAGTAACAGTGGTCGATCAATAAAATTTGGATGATACAAAGATGCCCGCTACAATGCGGGTCGGCGATACAAAAATCCCCTATAGTGCGGAATAGGTGAATACAAATATACGCCGCCGCTATCGGGATGAAATCCCGTAGGGAGTGTGCATTGATTTTTTTTTTCAAAGTCGATTGATTTTATGAGTTTTGTGTGATGTTTTGATCGAGAGAGGGGTATATTTTGTACATGTTTTGGCTGATTTTTTTGGTTGTGTGATACGAAACCAAGTGATTTTAGTAAATAGTCCATGAAACTAAATCTAGTCCCATGGAAACCCTAGGTTGGAACCTTAGTTTTGTCAGTTATCATAAGTGTAGCCCTTGGAATTTATTTAATTTGTGTATAAAGTGTGAAAGCAAACCTTAGTTTAAGAAAAATAAAAAGAGAAAAAGAAAAAGAACCAAAAATAGAAAAGAAAAATTGAAAAATAAAAAGAGGAAAAACCAAAAATAGAATTAAGAAATGGGATTTTCTAAGAATAGTAAGTGAACATGCATGGTTGTCTAAAATTGGAAAGTTGGTTAAGGAGGTAGGAAGTTTCTAGAGGAAATTCCAAGCGTGGGGAGGCCTATAAATTGGTGCCTAAAGTCATTTGTTCCTCCCCATGGTCTTTCTTTTGGAACCTTCCTGCACATTCGAGCGGTTGATGATATTGGAGGATTATATGAAGTACAGAATTGGCGATTGAAGACTGAAGTAAAGAGTCCCCACCCTGTGGATCTTGCTTGTGGATCGTCTCCTCCAGGTTACTGCGTTATTGGAGGCTACTGTGGATATATGAAGTAAAGAGAAGACCTGAAGTAAAGCTTGGACCGAAGATTCGAAGAGAAGACCTACCTGCAAAGGTTTTGAAGACCGACGAGTCACGAGGGCGACTTCCTACACTGTAGGGGGAGGCCTGCGTCATATCCAGCCGATCCACACTGTAGCGGCGGTATTTATTTGTATTTACCTGTTCCGCACTGTAGCAGATTTTTGTATCGCGGACCCGCACTGTATCGGGCATCACTATATCATTCACTTTTATTGATCGACTACCATTACTTTTTGATCGTATCATTGAGCTTCGTCTGCATCCCGTGTATTACTGCTCTATCCGATTGTCTCTTTCCCAACGCCTATGGTCTCATGCATACACACGCACATCTCGACACTTCCGAGGGGCAAGGCCCTACGAGGATCCCACACACTCCAGAGAGTATAGGTGAGGCACCCAGCACGCAGAGGCCGCTCGCAGGACACAGCGGGAATGGCACACCAGTAAGGGGCCTGATCCAACCCCAGCACTGGCTTCCTGCCCGACCTCCTTCTTCCTGACAGCGCGTCATGACTAACAAACAATATTTTTATTCTTTAATTGCAAATTGAAATGCAGTACCATCTTTTCAAAATGAATCAATACCTCCTTATCTCTCATCCAAGTTTTCCCTAAAATCAGTTATTCACACATTATTTCATCTGGCCATTCCTCACACTCTACTTCCACTTGTTCTTGTTCAATTTGAAATATGATACTTTGTGTAGAGAGAGTCTGAACTATTTGCCCATCAATTGTTCTTATTAGGGTTTTACTTTGTTTTCTTTTTGCATGGAGTTTTTTCAACAATTTAGTACTTATTAAATTCACCTAAGATCCTGAATCTAATAAAACCCTAATTTTTGCTCCTTTAAAAGTCAAATATACAATTGGCAAATGTTCTCTTGTTTTTCCTATTGTTTTTCATATTTCAACACTTTTGTTATATTCTTGTATTTCCTCATTCTTTCCTTAGCTTCTAGTTGAGCTTCCCACCTCCTCTTATTCTCCTCTTGTCTTTCGTGTTGAGCTTGTTGTAGTCTCCTCCAGTCTCCAATGGACAAAGGTTGGTTATACCTTCGTATTTTGTAGCTTTTTATGAAGTTTGGCATGATTTCTCCATCTAAATTTGCCAACTCCACTGCTCCATTGTGACTAATCTGATGGATAATATGAGGACCATGTCCTCTTTTTTATAGTTTCCTATTGTTTTCTTTAAGTGTATGTGCTAATACTAAATCTCCCTCCTACAAGTCCTCATCTCTAATTTGAACATCATGATATGCGTTTTGCCTTCTTTTATCTGCATATATACTCACAACTGCTTGCAACCTTCAATCTCCTAGCTTTTCCAACTCCAAAACTCTATTGGATAATTCATGTCCTGTCCATTCCAATTGATTCTCTACTCTCAATGTAGGTATTAGAAATTCTAGTGGTAATATTGCATTATGACCATACACGAGATTAAATGAAGTTGTTCCTATTGCAGTCTTATATGCCACTCTTTAAGCCCACATGACACGATGAAGTTAAAGATCCCAATCTATTCTTTTTGGATTCACCAATTTTGATAGCACATTGCAAATACTTTATTCATGCTTTCTACTAAACCATTGGCTTGAGGATGATAGGGTGCTGATTTTCTATGAACAGTCATAAAATAGTCAATTGAATTCTCAATAACATGATAAAGGAAATGAGAGCTGCTATCACTCACCAAATCGACGTAATCTGAATCTGGTGATTATATTCTCATAAAGAAATTTAGTGGTTGTTTGAGCATCATTTTTTCTTCTGGCCTCAGCTTAAGCCCATTTGGTGACATAGTCAGTGGCAACAATGATATATTCTGCATGAGAGCTTCTCGCTGTGGGTGTATTGGTCCAATAAAGTCTAATACCCATTTGCTAAAGGCTCTTGCAGAGATCAATAGTATCAAAGGCATATCATCCTTCCTTCTAGGTTGCCTTGCTTTTTGACATATATCACATCTTTTGACAAATGATTTTGCATCTCGAAAGAGAGTTGGCCACCAAAAACCTAAGTAAAGTATCAGTTTAGCAGTACTCTCACCTAAAAAGTGACCTCCTACTAATCCTGAATGTGCCATCTCCAAGATTTCCAATACTTCTCTTCAAGAACACAAATTCTTAGGTATCCATCTATTCCTTTTTTATACAATTGTTCCCCTATTAATTGATATTCTTTCCTCAACTCCTTCATATATTCTAGAATCTGCATTTTGCACATGATTCTTTTGCTCTTGAGGTTGTTTAAGTTCCTCAACTATATGTTCACTCCACTTAGGATTTTTCTGGAACCAATGTAGAGTGGTCAAATCAGTAATGTTTGTGCTTTGACACTTCTAGTATTGTGTAATGTATCTCTCTACGTTCCGTTTTTTAGTTGGCCAGTGTACTCCCATTCTAGATAAATTATTTAGAGTTACAATCTTGGAAGCATGAACACATGGATTCCAAAGATGTGCTTTTTGTGACTAATTTCTTTGCTCTTCCTCTGGGGTACAATATTCCAACACAAAAATGTGATTTATGTGGTACAAATGTCCAACCAACAACACAAACTTTCTACTCTGTAATAGCAGATGTGTTTTCCTACAATATTTTTACATGGTCCAATTGTAAGAAGTGGCACCAAAGACATTGCCCAATCAAGGACACTTTATATTTTGAATAGATAAGCATATGGAAATTCATCATTAATTGGAAGAGTTTGTTCTTTTGTTTGAATCCTAGATAAATGGTCTCTTCTCAAATGTGTTTTCCCCTATCTGACCACAACTTCAAATTCAAATTCCATTAAGATTAATAACCATCTCATAATTCTTCTAGTATGACAAGGTTTGTTTACCAAGTATGACAATGCTTAGTGATCCACAAAAAACTTAAACTTGTTGGCTAACAGATAATGTCTATATTTTTTTACTATAAACACCATTCCTAATCCTTCTCTTTCAGTAGTGGTATAGTTCCTTTTTCTTGAGTTAATTGCTTACTAGCATACACAATAGGAAAATATAATTTACTTCTTTCAATAGGTTATGCCAGGACATCCTAGAGCAAAACCGGAAGCATTTACATGGACATGAAAGATTTGATCCCATTGTGGTGTTTTTAGAATATGTGTTGTCACCAAACAGGTTTTTAAAGTTTCAAACACTTCATCACATTCTTGGGTCCATTCAGATTTGGTTATTAGAGCATATAAAGGTTTAACAATATCTAGAAAACTATGTACAAATTTCTTGAAATAACCATAGTGACCCATAAAAAGTTTGAAGTTATTTTACATTGGTTGGCTTGGGGAAATCCACTATTGCTTTGATTTTTCCTTCATCAGTAGAGATCCCATTCTTAGAGACTATGTGTCCTAACATTCTGCCTTGTCTGACAAAGAACGCACATTTCTCAGGGTTAAGGCACACTCGATAGATTCTAAATTTTTTGAATATAGTCTCCAAGTCTTGTAGATGATTTTCTCCTTTTTTATAAAGTACAAAGATTGTGTACATAGATTTCCATCAGGCTTCTCAGAAAATATTTGAACACATGACACATTAGTCTTTGGAATGTGGCTGGTGCATTGGTTAAACCAAATGGCATAACCCTAAATGCACAAATGCCCCATTCTGTTGGAAAAGTTGTTTTGCGTTGATCTTCTATTGCAATAGGGACTTCATTATATCGTGAAAATCCGTCCAAGAAACTATAGATCCTTTTGCCAACTATTCTTGCCAATAAGTGATTTGTTATTGGAAATGGATAGCTATCCCTTATAGTTGTAGCATTAACTTTCTTCAAGTTAATACAAACCCTAAGTTTACCATTTTTCTTTGGAAATACAACTACAAGAGAGATCCACTTAGTATACTCATTTTCATAAATGAAATTGGTAGCCAACAACTTGTCAATTTCCTCTTTTATTTTTGCTGAGTATTTATCATTGAAGGTGTAATGTATTTTCTTACTAGACTTTGCATCTGGAGCAATGGGTATCTTATGTTCACAAATCTTAGCATCGATTCCTTTCAAATCTTTATAACTATAAGCAAACACATCCCTACATTCCTTAGCTAATTTTATCAAAGCTTCCTCCTCATGTTCTTCCATATCATCTGCTATGTCAATGTGTCTATCTTCTCCCTCTTCCTGGATGATTACTACCTTTTTGGTCTAATCCTCATTGTCATATAACTCACCTTTATTCTTCTCTCTTCTTGGATTTATTTTGAAAAATAGTCTCTCTTCCACCTCATATTCCTTGAACTTTGACGGTACATCAAATTTTTTCTCTTTCACTCTAGCTTCCTCTTGTTTTGCCTTTTTTTTTTCCTTTTTTCCGAGTCTTGATTCGCACTCCTCTCTTTATGTACACACTTTTTATATTTTCCTAAGATTTTATCTCTAATTACATCATCTGCCTGAACTGCATCCAAGTAAGTATTTTTGTCCCAGTTCGCTGGCCTAGTGGTTGGGCCTCTGCCCTCTTGAGGCACCGGTGAGGGTTCAACTCCTGGCAGCGACATGTAGGGACATTTGAATCCTGGATACTGTTGTATGTGGCTATTGGCCACTGTTTGACCATCCCCGCGGTAGTTGTGATTGCCATTTAACCCTGTCTTGTAAACCCTTGTTCTTGTGGGATAAGGGGGGTCCCATGGGTAGTATGCCCTTCCTTGTATAGTTGCAATTTCAAAGTTAAAGTCCGGGGGAATAGGCCTCGGCTGAACCTCCATTTAAAAAAGAAAGTAAGTATTTTTGTTGTTGATCAGAAGTGCTTGGTCATCATGGAAGTTATTTTGTTGTGCTACATTAATCATCTTGACTTCTATATGAAAAATATCATACCCCTCGTCATTCTGAAATTTTATCCCCACATATACATCATTAGCTACATCTAATGTAGATAGAATTCAACTCTACCCATATGGTTCAAACTCCTCATCATCAAACTTATGGGGTATGTATATTTCATCTTCAATTCCTCTCTCCTCCTTAAAATTCTCCTTTTTGAATAGAATTCTTCTATATATTTCCTTGCTTATTGCATTACGCTTCCATGATGGTGGCTCAATATCACTTTTAATTCTTCCTTTTGATTCCTCACTTGAGTGCTGACTTTGATGTATCTTGAACCACTCTTGAGGGGATATATCATAGAACTATTCATTTTTTAGGTTTACTCTGGTGATTTTCCCTTGATTCTAGACATACAAACAATCTTTTCCCCAATCCTATAATATTTGCATTTGTCTCATGAAAGGCCTACCTAGGATGATCTCATAGGATGTGAATTATGGAAATTTTACTACAGCAAGCGTATGTTCTATTTCTATTCTAGAGATTTCTATTATTACTTTCTCTCAGATCCATAAGAGTGGCTCAATGTGACCATCTTCCAGTTGTAATTTCATTTTAATTGGTTGAAGTGTGTTTGCTCCCCAGGTTCCCCAAGTTCTCTTTGTCATAATTGCAACTCCTAATCCACTTTCTAGAATTGCATTTGCTTGTTTATCACCAAATTGCACTTTGAGTATGGTGTTCCCTTCCTCCCCTTCACAGTAACCTCCTATCTTATCAATGGGTATGTGTATAATATCCTCCATTTACTGTTTTGTTCCTAGGTTCTAGTGTGGGTTATTTGCAGATTCTGTAATAAGATGTTGTGGATGAGGGTTTTGTTTCACCAATTCACTCAGTGTTGTTTGATATTGAATTTTACATTGTTTTCTTAGTTTGACTTGTACAATGATGATTTGTGTTGTATTGGCTCCTTCTTCTTGTAATGGATCATTGGTTTCTTGATTATAATTTTGTTGTTGAGAGTTTTCCTTACTTCTCCCACCCTCAATGTTTCCTTCTTGTTCACCATTCTGTTGAGTTTTAGTGATAATTTGTTTACATAGATGCATTCTTTCTCGCTCCAAGTCAGGCATTGGATAAGCTCTTTCGTAGTCTAAGACATTAGGTCCTACTTCAATTCTTCCTTGATATGCTCTCAACAATGTTTCAAAACACTTTCATTGATTTTCATTTCTATTCTTGGTTCGGCTATGTGTGGTGTTTGTGTTTTCAGATTGTTTTTTATTCAATTTTTCTAGGGTTTCCACTTGTTTAAATTTCTTTTCCCATTTAGCTCTTTATCTAGCTCTTTTTTCTCTCCAATATGTGTTTATTTTTATCTTAAATGAGTGTGGTTCCAAAATTATTCCTTGCTCCTTAGCCCGCGATCTAGTTATTGCCTATATGGGTATTGTCTCATTCTCATCAGACTCTCCTTGCTATATTATCTCCATAGATTTCAAAGGTATATGAGTTGCTGCATTTTGTTTTTGGGGATTCCTAGGACATTCCTTGATTAAATGTTCTCTACCACAATCTTTACAATAAGCTCCTTCCACTCTGAGTGTTGGTGGTTGAGTGCAATCTCTTACAAAATGTTCTCCTCCACACCTATAGCAAGTGATTTTTTGATTGGTTTTGAACTGAGGACTTTGATTTGACATATAATTGTTTGTGATATACATGCATGTGGTTGCATCTAACTCAATCCTTCCATTTCCCAAATCTAAGGCTTGTAAATTAGGCTTTCTATGATCATTATTTTCCCATCCAATTGGATCTTGATATCCTTCTAGAGAATGAAAACCATAAATGTATTTTTGTCTAGTTATAATATTTTCATTTTCCTCTGTGAGGAACTACATTTGTGGGTATTGGAAGTTGTTGCCCTAATACCGGCCATGCACTACAACAGATCGATGGTATACCGAGGTTTTTACCGAGGAAAATCAACGCGGCTTTATTTGCCGCGGCGCGGGTGTAAAGGTCGGTTTCCGCGTCGGTACCATAAGGTCGGTATAAACGTCGGTAAAACCGTCGGTATGTGCGTCGGTATATGCGTTGGTATGTGCGTCGGTATATGCGTCGGTACTTGGTTTCTGCTACACTGCCCCCTGGGTGTACCGACGGTTATTCCGATGACACTACTGGGAGTACCGTCGCTTATACCGACGACCAAACCTGCAAAATTTTTTTTGGGCAGAATGTTTTGTCTTTTGCTACAGCAACATTACCATGATGTTGCTGAACAAGAGACAATACACTCTGCCCAAAAAAAAACGAGTACATGTGATGTGTACTCTAATGACAACCGAAATATGATTTCATGAAACAAAGTATTATTGTACACAAAAGAGATTGATAATCAGACTGAACAATGAACCATGTACAAAAGAAGTTTTATATTTCAATAATGAAGCATGTACAAGAGTGTGGCAAACCACCGTCATATATGACGCTTTTACAAAATGTGGCAAAGCAATGTATTGCCATATGGAAATCAAATACAAAATATTGGTCTTCCACTGCCATACACATGCAAAGATATAACAACCAAGATATAGCTTTACCTAATCAAGAATATTTTCCCATGCGACGATTGCACTGCGCTTCTCTAAGTCTTGTAACAGTCTATTCAATCCATGTCGATATCCATACGATTCTTCTGCTCGCGTTGGAGGACGACCCACTGCCATCTCCTATAGTAAATATGCAAAATGTTAGATGAATATACATAATATACTTAACACAAACAACTTCAATAATTAACATCATACTTACAAATTGGTAGCGCATACTGTCGTATCTGCCACTACCTAAATGCGACGTTCCAACAGTATCTAACCGAGTGGCGGCCGCATCTCTTTGTTGTCGATACCGATCAGGAGTATTTGGATGTTCATCCTGAATCGATTCCCATTCTTCGGCGTCTAGCCATACAGGCTTCGGTAAACCTGCTTTGAAAGCATCGCGAGCTTTTGATCGTCGATGCGACATCACCTTGCGTGCTGTATGTTGTATCCAATCGGAACTCACAACAGGATTGCCAGGTGCTGGCCGGTACTCTTCATATAGGCATCGTGTTATATGATTTTTTGAGTCTCTATCCTGTTCAGTCCATTTTAACATTACCGAATGACCGAATTCGATCGAGCAGAGTTGTCGTATACGTTGTCTCATTGACTTCCCCACCGCATCCATAACTGGAGCTCCGTTACGGATATGATATATTTTTGAATCATCGTGATCGTGTGCACCCCATGGTGTACGTGGAGATCCCATCTGATGCAATATGAAGATCTCATCTCATCCAATGTATATATATGCATGCTTAAGCTTGTATACATATACATTCATGTATACATATGCTTGTATACATATGCATACATATGCTTGTATACATATGCATACATATGCTTGTATACATATTCTTGTATACATATGGTTGTATACATATGCATACATATGCTTGTATACATATGCTTGTATATGTATACGTGCATACATATACATATACATATGCTTCCTTGAATATGCTTGTATACATATGCATTCACATATACATATCCTTGTATACATATGCATTCACGTATACATATGCTTGTATATGTATACGTGCATACATATACATATACATATGCTTCCTTGAATATACTTGTATACATATGCATGCATGCTTGTATGCATATGCATGCATGCTTGTATACACATGCATGCATGCTTGTATACACATGCATGCATGCTTGTATACACATGCATGCATGCTTGTATACACATGCACGCATGCTTGTATATCCTAAACCTAAAAACCCTAACCCTAAACATAAAAACCCTAACCCTAAACAGGTATGCATATGCATGTATGCATGTATGCATGTATGCATGTATGCAATGCATGTATGCATGTATGCATGTATGCATGTATGCATACATGTGCATTCATGTGCATTCATGCATGTATGCATGTATGCATATGCATGTATGCATGTATGCATGTGCATTCATGCATGTATGCATGTATGCATATGCATGTATGCATTCATGCATGTATGCATGTATACATATGCATGTATGCATGTATACATATGCATGTATGCATGTATGCATGTGCATTCATGCATGTATCCATGTATGCATGTATGCATGTGCATTCATGCATGTATCCATGTATGCATGTATGCATGTGCATTCATGCATGTATGCATGTGTATGCATCCATGCATGTGCATTCATGCTTGTATACATGCATACATGCATGTATGCATATGCGTGTATGCATGTATGCATATGCATGTATGCATATGCATGTATGCATGTATGCATATGCATGTATGCATATGCATGTATGCATATGCATGTATACATGTATGCATGTATTCATATGCATGTATGCATGTATGCATATGCATGTATGCATATGCATGTATGCATGTGCATTCATGCATGTATGCATGTATGCATATGCATGTATGCATGTATGCATATGCATGTATGCATGTATGCATGTGCATTCATGCATGTATGCATGTGCATTCATGCATGTATGCATGTATGCATATGCATGTATGCATATGCATGTATGCATATGCATTCATGCATGTATGCATGTATGCATATGCATTCATGCATGTATGCATATGCATGTATGCATATGCATGTATGCGTATGCATGTGCATTCATGCATGTATGCATGTATGCATGTATGCATATGCATGTATGCATGTATGCATATGCATGTATGCATATGCATGTATGCATATGCATGTATGCATATGCATGTATGCATGTATGCATGTATGCATGTATGCATGTATGCATGTATGCATGTATGCATGTGCATTCATGCATGTATGCATGTATGCATATGCATGTATGCATATGCATGTATGCATATGCATGTATGCATATGCATGTATGCATGTATGCATGTATGCATATGCATGTATGCATGTATGCATATGCATGTATGCATGTATGCATGTATGCATGTATCCATGTATGCATGTGCATTCATGCATGTATGCATGTGTATGCATGCATGCATGTGCATTCATGCTTGTATACATGCATACATGCATGTATGCATGTATGCATATGCATGTAAGTATGCATGTATGCATGTATGCATGTATGCATATGGATGTATGCATGTATGCATGTATGCATGTATGCATGTATGCATGTATGCATATGCATGCATGCATGTATGCATGTGCATTCATGCATGTATCCTTGTATACATGCATACATGCATGTATGCATATGCATGTATGCATGTATGCATATGCATGTATGCATGTATGCATGTATGCATATACATGTAAGTATGCATGTAAGTATGCATGTATGCATGTATGCATGTATGCATATGCATGTATGCGTGTATGCATATGCATGTATGCGTGTATGCATATGCATGTATGCATATGCATATGCATGTATGCATATGCATATGCATGTATGCATGTATGCATGTAAGTATGCATGTATGCATATATGTATGTAAGTATGCATGTATGCATGTATGCATATGCATATGCATGTATGCATGTATGCATATGCATATCCCTCTCTCTCTCTCTGTCGCTCTCTTTCTCTCAAACAAAAATATGCATGTAAGTATGCATGTATGCATATGCATGTAAGTATGCATGTATGCATGTATGCATGTGCATGTATGCATGTATGCATGTATGCATGTGCATTCATGCATGTATGCATGTGTATGCATGCATGCATGTGCATTCATGCTTGTATGCATGTGTATGCATGCATGTATGCATATGCATATGCATGTATGCATGTATTCATTCATGTGCATGCATGTATGTATATGCATTCATGTATGCATATGCATGTATGCATATGCATGTGCATGCATGTATGCATGTGCATTCATGCATGTATGCATGTGCATTCATGCATGTGCATTCATGCATGTATGCATGTGCATTCATGCATGTATGCATGTGCATTCATTCATATGCCTTTGGGAATGCATATGCATGTATGCATGTATGCATGTATGCATGTGCATTCATGCATGTATGCATGTGTATGCATGTGTATGCATGCATGTATGCATATGCATGTGCATTCATGCATGTGCATTCATGCATGTGCATTCATGCATGTGCATTCATGCATATCCCTCTCTCTCTCTGTCGCTCTCTCTCTCTCTCAAACAAAAATAAAGAGAGAAGAAAAGTATGCATGTATGCATGTATGCATATGCATGCATGCATGTATGCATGTGCATTCATGCATGTATGCATATGCATGCACATATTCATGCATATCCCTCTCTCTCTCTTGTTCTCTCTCTCTCTCGAACAAAAATAAAGATAGAAGATATTAGAAAACAAAAATATAAAGAGAGGATATTAGAAAACAAAAATATAAAGAAAATAAAAGAGTGATATATGTTTTACTTACATTGCTGTAATTTTTGTAATTCCACTTCAAGTGCTTCTTCGCCAAATTTCCAAACCTTTGATGCCAAATTCTCTTGCAAAACCAAACAAAAAACATATTAGCAAAACCAAAACTTTAGATCTATAAAGATATGTCTGTATAAAGAGAGAGAGAGAGGGAGAGAGAAAGAGAGAGGGAGAGAGAAACAGGGAGAGAGACGAGGAGAGAGTGAGAGAGAGAGAGAGGGAGAGAGAGAGAGAGAGAGAGAGAGAGAGAGAGAGAGAGAGAGAGAGAGAGAGAGAGATAGTGAGAGAGAGGGAGGGAGAGAGAGAGAGGGAGAGAGAGAGAGAGAGGGAAGGGAGGGAGAGAGGGAGGGAGGGAGGGAGAGAGAGAGAGAGAGAGAGAGAGAGAGAGAGAGAGAGAGAGAGAGGGAGGGAAGGGAGGGAGAGAGGGAGGGAGAGAGAGAGAGAGAGGGAAGGGAGGGAGAGAGAGAGAGAGAGAGAGAGAGAGAGAGAGAGAGAGGATGACAAACAGAGTTCTGCTGCTCTGCTGTTGGTGGCGCGCACGAACTCGAAAGGAGAAGTTTCACATTCGAAACGTTCAGAATGAGGATTTTTGGGTTCAGGCCGAGTTAAAAAGAGAGCGTCGGTATAGGCACCGGTATAGGCGACGGTAGATTCAGCAATTTACCGACGCACATACCGACGCATATACCGACGCTTTGTTTCCGAGGCAACGCCAACCGACGCGAACCGACGCAGCTGTGATTCCGAGGCAATGCAGCTTTCCCAAATTTTCCGAGGGATATATCGACGCCGTACACTGACCGTCGGTACACTAACCGTGGGTACACTAACCGTCGGTATTCCCTTGATGTGTTGTAGCTATGGTTATTCCACAAACCCTAATTCTCTTTGTTGGTTGTATTGGCTTAAGTAATCTTTTTTCGTGACAGGTTGTTTGTTGTAAAAACACTCTTCCCTATTATGCTTGGCCAAAACACTCTTCATTGTTTGTCCTAGTTATAATTTCCTTGAATTTCCCTTAGTTTTGTGCTTAAAATCATGATTTTTGCAAAAATAAAAGATTTTGAGTGTTTTTTGAGTATTCCCTGCCAAGTTTGAGTAGAAGAGTTGGAACTTTTATGTCTCTTAACTATGGTTCAATTGATTTTTGTTCAACAATGTCAAAGGAAAACTTGAACCCTTTTTTTCGATCAATTTTGAACGAAATAGCATTTTGCAAGAAAAACATGATTATGGTGTTTTTGGTGATGTTTTTATGAGAAAATTTTCCTAAATTTTGAAAGGAAATTAATTGATTAGACATTGTTTGCTCAAAATCATGTTTTTCCAATCCAAAAAACACAATTATGAGGAACCACGATTTTCAACCAAAAAATCACGATTTTTAGATAAAATCGTGTTTTTGGCTTGCACAAAAAACCACGATTTTGAAATTTTTATTTATCCCAAAAATCACAATTATGAATGATAATCATGTTTTTCAGAAAGAGAAAAACATGATTCTCAAAAATCCCGATTTTTTGTGAAACTTATGATTGTGAGACACAATCGTGTTTTTTCTTTAAATTCAACAAAACACGATTTTGTGGAGTCACAATAATGAAAATCACGATTATCAATTAAAATTGAATTTTAATCAAATTATATGATTTTGAGTCAAAATCATGAAATCTTGAATTCAAATTCATGTTTTCTTTGAAAATCGTGTTTTTCACGATTTTGAGTCAAAATTGTGAAATTCTGAACTCAAAATCATGTTTTTATCAAAATCATGTTATTTGATGATTTTGTGGAATTTCATGATTTTATACTAGAAATTACAATTTTCACACAAAAACACATTATTTTTTCATACAATTGTGATTTTTTCATGATTTTTTGGAATTTCACAATTTTTTGTTGAAAACCGTGATTTTCACACAAAATCGTGTTTTTCCTCACAATCATGATTTTTTCATGATTGTGAGTGTTAATGATTTTGAGCTCAAAGTTGTAAAATTTTGATAGATCAAAATCAGGATTTTAAGTCATAATCATGATTGGTCACAATCATGGAAAAACATGGTTTTCATAGAAAATCGTGTTTACTAAAAATTGTGTTTTTTACTTGCACAGAATTGCAATTCAATGCAAGTTTAGCTAAAAATTTTATTTGATTTTTTTCTTGATTCTTCAATCATAACAAGAGCACCTAATCAAAAAAATGACATGCAATAAAACATTTTCCTAAAATCTATCAAAGAAGCTACTCAAAAATCAAAATTTCAAAAAATCGCAATTTTGAAAACAATCACAATTTCAATTTTTTTCCTTGATTTTTTCTTCTTCTGTATTGCAAAAGATCGCAATTCTATATTTCTCACTCTCTCTCTCACTCTCACTCACATTTAATGAGTTTTTTGGTTTCCAAACTCAATTCTTACTCTATTGATTATAATCCTTACTTCCTAAGTAATTCAACACTTTGCCTATATTCTTCCTCAATAGAATCATAGTTCTATGTAGAAGATCAGAATCTTGCAAAATAATTTCAAATCCAATTCTTACCCTTTCCACTTGAATTCACTATCATCCCTTGGTTGATATACCTATGCATTCAAATTTGTAAAATTGAAAAGAGGTTACCAAATCCATAAAGTTGTGATTCTCTGCTCAAAATCATGATTTTGGGTTCTTTAGAACATCATGTTTTTTTTCACCTTGCATCCAATCTCCTTTCCCTCTTCACTTCTACAAACATCCAAAAATTAATCAAACTTTTGATTTTATTAAAGAAAAATTGAAGGAAACACTATGTTGCTTTTTATGTAATTTTTTTTTTAGATTTTATGAATTTTCCTTGAACTTTCCTTATCAAAACAATTTCTCACAATCAATACCTCTCACCTCCCATCAATTCCACTATAAAAAGAATGTTTTTTTGTATTATTTCTTTGAGCACATGTTATTGATCTTTCTTGTTCTTCTTCAGTAGGTTGAACTTTACTTCTGAGTATTGGCATCATTTCATCTCTAGAAATGTAACCATAGAGGTTTCTCCCTTGAAGATATGGTTTCATTATAAGTCACCATGCTGAGTAATTGCCTCAATCCAGTTTTTCAATGATGATGGAAATCCATCTCCCATCTTGAGTTGTTGTTGCTTTGATACCACAGTGAGGAGATGATTGGACACACTCCAGAGATGGACTGGTGTTGCACAAAACCTATTCTATAGTTGCCAATGTAACTTCGCAGAACCTTAGTAGACCCCTCTAGATTTTCAAATATGTATCTAGATCCACTATATCCTTTGTAACATCATTCTCAAATGTTCATTCCGAAACAAATAACTTACAAACACTAGACTTGTGAGAAAACTTTCTATTGTGGGATTATAGGTACTAGAGTTTTGCTTAAAGATCACAACTTGGTATGAATTGACCAGAGAGCTTTTGCACACATCTAATTGAAGTGTTCAACTAACTAGCACAATTTATTTCATGAAATTAGAGGGTCTACATTGAGCATTAAGTATAACAACCTCAGGGGGTCATCCCGATATTTCAAGAGCAAGA
Organism: Ceratopteris richardii; assembly: GCA_020310875.1. Classification (NCBI taxonomy): domain Eukaryota; kingdom Viridiplantae; phylum Streptophyta; class Polypodiopsida; order Polypodiales; family Pteridaceae; genus Ceratopteris; species Ceratopteris richardii. The sequence goes on along the minus strand of CM035420.1, from coordinate 35,400,281 downwards.
AGAGATGCAGACATAGGCTACTTCATGAACACATATCTCAAGATTTTCTAAATTTAAATTAATGAAACTTTGTTATCACAAATTGGACACCTCATGCTATCTATAACATGTTAAAGTGCATCGAATGATGTAGTATATGAAGAAAACAGGCTTCTACAAAATCACTAAAATGATGAGAAGTCAAGAAGTAGTAATACACAAAAATGATGATGAAGAAATATATCAGTTAGTAAGTGATAATGCACATATGATACATGGGTAATTTAGAGGACTACTCTTAGAGTAGCAGAGCTCAAGGTATGCCCAAACTTGTAGCTCAGTGACTCTCCAATGTAACTCATCTACCCACGACCAGAGAGTGATGTATTTATACATGTGTAAGTGATTTGAATTTCAAATCTTCCCACTCATAAAAGTGTTCGTACACTTAAGGGGTGATTGAATTGATTCTTGCAACAACCAAGTAGTGGGCTTGGCTTCTCCTACATCCATGAGATTCTCCTACTTTATGCCTTTACCATTTATCTATGGTAATAATGTGAAAAACGAAAGCAAGTGTTCCCACATACTCCTTCATGTGAGTTGAGCTAGAGTAAAGTGTAGTCCTCATGGATTTGGCCAACCATTGAGGCTTGCCAAATATACCAACAAGCGTGATTCCTACTAAGAATCTTATTATTTTCTTTTTATTTCCATATTCCATTTGCAACTTCATTGTTGTGAGTCTTAAAGTGGTTTGGCCTCAACATTTCCACAAAGAAGTGGTCGCAATGGAAACTCTTCCTCCCATGTCTAGGATTTCCTTCATTGTGTATCCTTGATAGGTGATAGGGAAATAAGTGTTTTCTTCTTCTCCTTCACTCATATCCTCTATAAATAAAAATACTATCTTTTATAAATAACTATCTTTTAAAATTATTCTTCTAAATATCTCTAAAAATATTTGAATAAGTCCATGTGCGTTCACACCCTCATGGATCTTCAACTGCTAAATCAAAATAAAACCTCAAGGCATCAAAACCCATTTAACATTCCAATATTCCATAAAGTATAGCATGCCTCCCAATTGATGAGCAATTGATCTCAGTTGATAAGAATAAAATAGACATGGATGGTCAATCACATGTCCCATCATTGAGCAATCATAAGCATGTTCCGTGTAAAAACACATGCATGGAACTGGAGAACTAGAATTCAATGTGATTGTGAATGATAAGCAAACATCAAATGATCATAGTGTGGAGTTAGTGATGTTTTATGAATCATATAAATATTCTTGAGAAGAGAAATGGGGGAAGCCTTTTGGAGATTCAAGTTAGATCACCCTAACAAAATAGGTAGAGTCACCATTTATGAGTTTAAAGTTCCTGAGATATCAAGCAAAGTTGTCGATCGAGATAACACATTGGAGAGAATGTTCTTGGTGACAGAGCATGGTAGGAATGCATACACTTGGAAGGGAAAATTGATTTTCCCTCCACCAAGATCTAATGTCTCCCATGGCCCCCAAGGAGCACAATCATCCTAGGCTTATGAAGCTCAATGAGAATGAAGAAGAGAGAGACTTGCGTAAGTTTTGCACACATTCTAGGCAGAGACAAATTAGGACCTGAACGTGAAAGACCTGAAAGAGAGAGACATAGAGCACATATGCATGAAAGAGTTGAACATGACTTTCCATTGGCTAGACCTTGAGAGTACCCAAGAACCATTAGACCCTTTGAAGTGGTCAAAACAATGAAAAACTACTTTGATAGGTCAAGAGATCCTTACAATCATGTAGCAAAGTTTAGAGAGGTATAAAGAGCCACACAAGTTGAGGACTTGTTCACTCAGTACAATGCCTTCAGTATAACTCTCAGAAACACTGCCTTCACGTGATTTCAACCACTACACTAGGGTCAATTTAGGAATATAGACCTAAAGTGGCATTGATTATTGAATTCTCCAAAAGTGGCATCAGACACAATACTTCATCACTTATAGAGATTTTCAAGCAACACCCCAAGAAATGTTTGACTAACAGAAAGAAGATTTAGACAATACCTAGGAAGATGTCCTACCCGAGAACTACCCACACTAGTCAAACAAGTGGCCTTGTGTTTAGATGGCTTACTAAGCATCAAGTTAAGATCATATGTGTACTTAAAAGAGCCTAGATCCATAGAAGAGTATGTGTTCATGTGCATAGACATAGAAGACAACTTGGGTGAGGAGTTAGAATTGTCCAAACTCTATAAGGATTCTAACTGCTCTACTAGTCATACTTCAAGATCCTCCACTCCAATTGATGAGATAGATAAGCAAGTTAAGGGTCAGCTCATTGAGCTGGTGTTATGCCTGCAGAGGCGACCACATGTCTAATGTATGCCCATTGCAAAACTATAATGTGAGAGAAATAAATGCTCCGTATTGCACTATTGAAGAAAATACATGAATCATATAACTCAAGATTGCCCTTGCAAGAGAGAAGAGATTAGAGAATCTTAAAAGAAACCTTACCAACACGGTAGGTACCAAAACCAATACCAACAACTACATTATATGCCACGACAACAATATCAACCTCAATACTAACATCAATATCAAGCACCATATAGTCCATAGCTTGTCGTAGGAAACCAATAGCTACCACATGCTAATGTAACCCCAGTTAAGTATGCAACGGTAGAGGAGAACCTAATAGAGATTTGGTGCGGATGAACCCTTTGGTCTCAAAAATGAACCTCATGCTCAAAGTTCTGGCTACACTCATGAAGATAGTCCATGAACTTATTACATAGAGTCACCTGAGCATAGTGAGACTTATCCTTATCAATATAAAGCACCGTGTATAGAACCAAATTGGGAGCCAAAATACTCTAATGACATGTATGCAAATGCAAGCCCCATGCCCCAATTGAGACAAGTAAGACCAAAAGCCCCTAGAAGACCATGTTTTAGATGTCATGGTGATGATTTCATTTGTGAATGTCCCCACCCCGTCTCTGAGATATGGATAGAACATCACAATACAAGGCTTTTTTCATGAGTCCGACAAAGAACATCTCCAGAGACATTGTCCTAGGAACTACTCTAGTGTGCTCGAGGTCAAACCCATTAATGTGGTAGGCTTAGTGGTGGATTCAAGTTCAAGTAGCATTAATGTGGCTCCTATATAGGTAGTCACTAGGGTACAAGCCATACTGTATGCTAAACAAGCTCAATAATTAGAATCAAGTGATTCAAGAGAACCTAGTAAGAGGAAAACAAGAACTTGGAAAGATACTAGGGAGAAGGCCAATCATAAGTGGGCTAGAAAGTTATCTGAAGAGATGTGAAAATAAAAATAGAAGACATTGCATCTCAAAACCCCTCGCATGTCAAAAGTCCATCCATAGCACCTCATCCCACCCCATGAGTAATTGTAAATAGACCACATCTAGAGGCTTCTCTTGCAGATCCAACCCTAGAACGTCTGGACATGATGTTAAAAGCCTAGAAAGGCTCGTCTTAAAGAAGGACCAACACTTCCAAACCTAGATAAGAGCTACCCTAGAGAAAATTTGGAGATTGAACAGAAAAATATGTGCATCAAAATGGTAAAACTAGTTGAGGCTATGCTTGAGACCAATCAATTGTTCAATCAAACAAATTCTATCAAACTAGGTTTGCATTTCTAGGGCTTACTACAAGGATTAAAACATTTGGTAAACAAGTCGTAGGTTTCTTTGTTGGAGCTAGACGTCCGCGGAAGCATGCAAACAGCACAAGGAACAAGAAGAAGCTTGGAGCACAACACACAATATTGAATGTATTACTAAAGAATGTACAAAGATAACTAGCCCATTAGGGAAATAGGCGTATATACAAGCCGGGGGAAAAACCTCCTAAAGAGGGAAAAAAGTTCCTCGGAAGTCCTAGAGTGTTCACACACATCCCTACCTAAATATATCAACAAATACCCCTTGGAAGTGATGTGGTGAACAAGTAGCTGGCACTCATGTATAAGGAAGTGCCAAGCTATGTGGAAATCACTCCACAAAAGGAAGTAAGCCCAAAGCTTTGCAAAAAGCTTCAAACTTCTCCCTAGGCAGAGCCTTCCTGAAAAGGTCTACAATGTTCTCTTGAGTGGGCACATATGTCAGAGAACCTCTCCCTGACATAATGATAATGCACCTCAATGTGCTTAGTGCAAGCATAGAACACAGGATTCCTTGCAACTGCCAATGCGCTTTGACTGCTAGTGAAGATGGTGGTGGCAGAAGACTGATCAACACCCAAATCAACCATAAGGCATCTGAGCCACACACACTCAATAGTCGCTGTAAAAGCTGCCCTATACTTAGACTCACAACTAGAAGTGGCCACAGTAGGCTACTTCTTGCTCAACCACGATATGCATGAGCTTCCAAGCATGAAGCAAAATCCACTGGTGGACACACGAGTGTCATAGCAACAAGTCCAGTCACAGTCAGAAAAAACATGCAAATCTCGTGGTACTGATCTCCCCTTGGGATAAAACAACCCAAGTAGTCGGGTACCACTCAAGTAGCAAAAGATATGCTCAACCGCCTACCAATGCTTGACACCTGGGCAACGCATAAACCTGCTCATCTATGAGACAACAAACTGAATATCTAGCGGAGTAATGCATTAGTAAATTAGGCATCCAACAGCCTCCTGATAGAGAACAACATCAAATGCATCTCCAACATCATGAAGACTCAATCATAAACATGTTTCCATAGGAGTGGCAATAGGTTTACAATCTTCGAAGCCAAAATGCTGCAATAATGTGTCAATATATTTCATTTGACACAAAGCCATTCCACCATCAACATGCATAAACTCAATGCCCAAATAGTGATGCAAATGCCCCAAATCAAACATCTCTAATGAGGCATACAAATCAGCCTTAAAATCAGCAATATGCCTCTCATGAGGACGAGTGAGCAGCATGTCATCAACATACACCACAATGATCAGAAGTACATCATTAGCACCCTTAACATATAAGGTGCTTTCAGTTGGATTGTTCTCAAAACCATGTGCAATCAGATAGGCATGTATCTTTTCATACCAAGCACGTGGTGCTTGCTTTAAACCATATATGCCTTCTTTAACGTGCACACCTGGTTCTCATGCCCTTTCTGCACAAAGCCACGGGGCTGAAAAACATACACTTCCTCATGCAAGTCACCATTAAGAAATGTTGTTTTGATATCCAACTGATGTAAATTCCAACCATGATGAGCTACAAGTACACATATGCTACGAAGGGTAGTCATACGGCAACTAGGAGCAAACGTTTCATCAAAATCAATGCCTTTTTCTTGCGCATAACCCTTTGCAACAAGCCTAGCCTTATACCTATCAATTCTACCATCAGGCTTACGCTTCAACTTGTATACCCACTTAGTACCAATGGCCTTCTTTCCAGGAGGCAAGTCACATAAAGACCAACTACCATTCTTCATTATAGCATCATATTCAAATTGCATAGAAGCCATCCAATTTTTTGAATTTTTTGATTCATCAAATGAAATAGGCTCATTTTAAACATAGATATTAGATGCAGCCATAGCATAACAATCTAATGCAAAAGAGGCACGATGAGAGCCTGAAAGAGTACAATATGATAGAGGTGAATCTAATTTGTTGTCATGCAAAGTCTGCACCAACCATTTTGACATAGTTTTTGCCTGCTCAATATCTCTTCTCTCATCAACGAGTGCATCATGTGAATCTGCATCAGAAATGGGATGATTTGCATCATCACATGAAACCTGCAAACGTTGAGAATTTTCCTCATTAGGACCAACACTAGAATGTCTACCTATAAAAAGAGGCAACAAAGTATCATACATGTCTTTGGAGCTAACAGATGTCTCCTTAGTACATGAACGCAAAGGCTGAATAGCATCTTCCACAAAAACCACATCACCGTTAACCAAAATGCATTTAGTCTGTGTATGATACAAACGATAACCTTTACTTTCAGCACTGTACCCAACAAAAATACATTTTACTGCTTTATCATCCAATTTTCTGTGATGTTTTTCAGGCATTAATGCATATGCCAAACAACCAAAAACACACATATGAGCAACAGATGGCTTGCGATCATGCCAAGCCTCATATGGAGTGATAGACTACAACGCTTTAGTGGGATACCTGCTAAGCACATATGCTACACACATGACAGCCTCAAGCAAGAAACTATGTGGTAAAGCCTGACTCTTGACCATACAACTCACCATATCCATGAGTGATCTGTTCTTTCATTCAACAAATCCATTCTGTTGAGCTGTATATGACACTATACACTGGTGTTTTATCCCAAGTTTAGCCAGAAATGCATTAAAATACGAAGACATATATTCCCCCCTCGATCAGAACAGAGGGTGCCCATTTTAGATGCTAACAGATTTTGAGCCAAAACCAAAACCTGTTTGAAGCACATGAACACTTCAGACTTTGCCTTCAATGGATATATCCATGCATGCCTGGAAAAATCATCGATGAAAGTCACGAAGTAAATATAATTTCCAAAAGAAGGTCTCTGCATAGGACCACATACATCTCTATGTACAAGTCGTAATTTCTGAGTAGCCTAAACTGAACCATCTTTTGGAAGGGAAGAACACTGCATTTTGCCCAAACTACAGCCTTCACAAACATGTTTTCTAGGTGCCATAAGTTTGGGCAAAGAGGACACCATTTCAGATTTCTACAGGCATAGCAAACTAGCAAAATTCTGATGAACAAAGCATGCATGCCAAAGCTTAGCATCTAACAAAGCCTGAGAACCATGTACTGCACATGCCAAATCATTTACAAATCTTTCATATTCTATGATCTTATACAACTCACGACATAAAATGCCAAATGCAATAATTACATCGCCATTTGATAGATCATGAATTGTACATCTGTCATCAATAATTTTCACAACCAAGCCAATCTTGGCTAATGCAAAAATTGATAATAGAATTTTCTTGCTCCTTGGCATAAACAAAGCATCTGACAAAGTGAAAGAACTACCATTAGCAGTAGTCAAAATGATCTTACCACTCCCATAACATGATAAGAGGAGTTGTTGGCACATGTAATAGTATTCCCTATAGGGGCAAGCTCGAGTGAAGAGAAGAAACTGCACTATGAGGTAATATGTTTGGTCGCCACACTGTTAAAGTACCAAACATCTGAGTCTACTATAGACATGCACTTCTCATGAGAAGATGGGTCAATATTGCAAACACTAGTATACGCCCATTCTTCTCCCTGCACAAGATTAGTAGACTATGTTTTTTGTGTAGAGGCTTCTGCAACAACCATTCCAACCTCCTTCTTCTTTGCCTCTTTAGTAGCCAGTTTTGAATAGTTCTTTATGATATGATCATTTCCTTTACAGTACTTGCAAAACAATTTCTACTTTTCTGATTTCTTCTCATCTTTATCTTTCTTCTTTGAATGTGCTGCATTTGTAGATTTCTGCTTACTAATAGAAGAGCTCCATTTTCATTTGCCCTTCTAACTAGCCATGAAAGCTTGATCTACAACATGCATAATAGACTTGTTTTTCCTAGGTTGATCTTCCTCCAACAGAACAGAAACTAACTCCTCAAATGCCAAGGCATTTGGATTGCCTTTCATCATCAACTAAAGAGTAGAAGCAAAACTCTCATATGAATGAGGAAGATCATTCAGAATGGTCTACACAAGTGAGCTATCTAGTATAACCTCATTAGTAGAAATCAACTATTTTTCCAAATCCTCAATCGTTTTCAGAAAACTATCCATAGAATCACCTTCATTCATGTGCTCACTCTCCAACTATTTTCGGAGGTAAGCAGCACGAGCCTCATTCCTAGCTTGGTACAATGTGGTAAGTGTATCCCAAACATCCTTAGCTATTCTGCAAGAGCGAATGTGAGGAATAATGGCACGTTTGATAGACAAAGCTATCAATGCATGTGCATGTGTATCTCTGCCATCCCGACGAATTTTGTCTATAGTATGAGCAACAAAAACAATAGCACGAACAGGAATCTACAGAATATCATCATCTTTGACACCATCTCCATCAGCTCCAACACCTGTATTTGCAGTACCTGTAGTCGTAGGTGTAACAGGACGTCTTTCAACACCCTACATAATATTCCGCAGTCCTTTTGCAACCAATACATGTCGCATAATATAAGCCCATAATGGGTACTTGGTACCATCCAACTTATCCTCAATAGCCAACATACGGAATACATCACTACTTTCAACCATGGCGAGTGACTAAAATACCTTGATCTAGAAAATTGACTGTATCTCAAAAAGTTGAACGAAACTGCACAAATGAGTTTTGTCAAACCTTTAGGAGACTTCGAGATGCTTATAATGGCAAACTGAGACAGGTATATACCTTTGCCACAAAAAGAAGAAATAGCCTACACAAGCACTATGATAGTGCATTTGGAGGCCGAGCTGAGATCACAATTTTGACACCACAGAGCAAAGCCGTTTAGATATCTTAAACACTGTGAGTATGCTCATAAAATTTTGTGTGAATCTTAGACTGCAACCGGAGAGGTGTAGATGATGCCCTTGATAAAGCGGCGACCTGCTCTAATACCAATTGTCAGAGTTAGACATCCACAGAAGCATGCGAACATCACAAGTAAGAAGAAGAAGCTTGGAGCACAAAACACAATACTGAATGTATTACTAGAGAATGTAGAAAGATAAGTAGTCCATTAGGGCAATAGGCGTATATACAAACCAAGGGAAAAAACCTCCTAAAGTGGGAAAAAGTGCCCCAGTGGTCCTAGAGCATTCACACATCACTACCTAAATATATCAACATTCTTTACCTAGACAAGCTCAACCATTGATTGAAAGAGAAATATCACCACCAACAAACGTTTATGTTCCTTATTATATGGATGTTGGAACACCTCTTCCAATTCACCAATAATCTCAAGAGTTCTTATGCAAAATACAAGAAGCAAAATGGGTGAAGGAGAAGGGTAATACCCCTCCTATTCCTGAAATTGATGATCTTCATGATCAATCACCCCAAGTCATTCCATCTATTTATGGAGAACAAGAAGAGGAAAGATTACATTTTGGATCTAATTCTTTACAAGAGTTGCTAGAATTCATAGGCCCATGGGAATTTGAATCTCTTTAGATCAGAGATCCCACAATACCAGTAAGAAATGAAGAGTGAGTATGTTGAGTGGATCCCATCGACACATGTATGTAGACATAGGACAGAAGCATAAAGCTTGATGTCCATTAAATTTAAAGTATATGTAAAGTATAACCCTTGATTTTGAGTACCCTTGAGGTACTTCAAAATCCTCTTGGTAGCTTCCAAGTGAGGTGCTCTAGGTTTGTATAAATTGACTTAAGAAACTTACTCTATAAGCAATATCAATCCTTGCCAATGATGTCAATGTTGCATAGGTTTGTATAAATTGACTTAAGACACTTACTCTATAAACAATGTTGCTTTGATATCCTACAATGTCTTCAAGAAAATCACCTTCATGAGCACTCAATTTTTAATTTACCTCCATAGGAATGCTACCTATCTTGGAATTCTCCAAGTTGAACTTCTTTAACATGTCATACACATACTTTCTTTGAGTAATATAAATTCTAGAATTTGTGTAGACTAATTCAAGTCCAAGAAAATACTTTAGTGACCCTAGATCATTGATTTTGAACTCTTGCGTCATTAAGTGCTTTGCGTTGTTTGATGCCATTGGCATCATTACCTGTAAGTATGATATCATCAACATAAACACATAAATATATCACCTTTGAATTGCTTCTCTTCGTAAACAGAGAAGTATCTACTTTGCTCATGATGAATACTTGATCTTGAAGGTATGTAGTCAACCTATGGTTCCATGCCCTAGGTGCATGATTCAATCCATAAAGAGCTTTTTTTAGTTTTCACACATAATTTACCTTGCTTGGATCTTCATAGCTAGGAGGTTGAGCCATGTAAACCCCCTCTGAAATCTAGCCATTAATAAAAGCATTTTTTTACATCCAATTGGTACATTTTCCAATTCCTTGATGCAGCGACACTTACCAATACTCTGATGGTTGGCATTTTAGCCACAAGTGAGAATGTTTCCTCATAATCAACCCCTTGGGTTTGTTCAAAAACCTTAGCCACAAGTCTATCTTTAAAAAAACATGTTTATGGATCCATCTGAGTTTCTCTTGATTTTGTAAATCAATCTAGAACCAATTACCTCGATTGATTCCTTCTTTGGCACTAGCTCCCACATATCATTCTCCTTGAGGGCTTCTATTTCTTCATCCATAGCTTCCTTCCATTCTTCCTTGGTCTTTGCCTCTTCATATGTATTAGGTTCTTCAAATGATAAATCTTTCGCAAGATAAATGGAATGCTTGATAACTAAAGAAGTGTCATGCCCATATCTGATTGGCTTCTTACTCTCCCTTTGTGATCTTCTAATTGCTTGGTTGGATGATTCAAGTATATCTTCCAACCTCTTCATCTTGGCCTTGCCCTTTGATTTCCAAACCTTGAATTCTTCTAGGTTGATGATGACCTCATCATCCAATTTGATGTCTTCAATTTGACTTGGCTCCTCCTTGGTAAGGCTTGGAAAGTCCTCTTCCAAGTCATATGGCAACTTAACCTTCCTGCATTCACTTTCAAACCAAGAACCATTCTCATCAAACACAACATCTCTACTAAGCATAAAGCCTTTGTTGAATGGATTATAAAACTTGTATCCTTTCTGATTTAAATCATATCCTATGAAGATGCACTTCTCTTCCTTAGGATTTAGCTTACCTCTGATTTGGTATGGGATATGAACATAAGAAACACACCCAAAAATCTTGCAATGATCAAGTGATGGCCTCTTGCCATGCCATCCTACATATGGGGTCATCCCATCAAGTGATTTTGATGGAAACCTATTAATAAGATACGTGTTAGTAGATACACTCTCTGCCCACAAATAATTAGGTAACTTTTTCTCATTTAGCATTGACCTAGTTGTTTCAACAATCAACCTATTTCTCCTCTCTACCACCCCATTTTTCTGAAGGGCATACCTAGTTGTAATTTTTGTCTTGATTCCTCTATCCTGCAAGTATGCATCAAAATCATTGGAGAAAAACTCACCTCCTGCATTTGACCTTAATCTTTCTAGGTTTCTTCTTGTTTGGTTTTCCACAAGTGCAAGATACTTCTTAAAGTGCCTGACCAATCTTTGTGCTTCATAAAATATAAGATATTTCACCTATTGAAATCATCAATGAAAAATACATAGTACCTTGAGCAAAAAATTGATGGGTCCTTGCTTGGTCCCCACACATCTGTGTGGACAAGCTCCAAGCAATCCTCATGCATGTAACCTTAATTGAGAAGGGTAACCTGTGTGATTTACCAAACTCACATGCACCACATTTATAGATCATGTGTTGCTTGGATACATTAGGTATCCCAAGCACACATTGATCTCTACATATTTGCTTTAAAGTTCTCTCACCAAATGCCCTAATCTTTTATGCCAAATCTCAAGCTCTGATAATGTTTGATCCTTGTAATTGTAAAGTGCAATATTCCTTGTATCTTCAAGTTCAAATGTAAATAATCTACCTCTCTTTTCTCCCTCGGAAATTCTCTTAAAAACATGTTGGAGATCCTCCACAAATGCTCCATATTTGTTAAACCTAACCTACAAACGTTTTTCCACAATCTGTCCAACAGTCATCAAATTCTCGGTGATTGTAGGTACATATAGAACCCTGCTCAACAGATTTCTATTCCCATCAGAGGTTTTAGAATTTCCTACCTTGACCACTGAATTCTTGGTTTCATCATCTCTTTGTAGTTGGTGCTTTCCCTTAGGTTCCTCAAGGTCATAGAGAAGAGCTACATTGCCTGCCACATGGTTTGAACATCCTGAATCAATATAGAAAAGGTGTTCATCATTCATAGCTTTCTTTGAAGTCATGTTCATGATCAAAAGGGAATTCTCTTGATCCTCTATGTAGTTGTTGTAGTCTTTCCTTGATTTGCAGCCTCCTTGGTAGTTATCGTTGTAATTTTTGTTTTATTTGTTGTTGTAGCTTTGAGTATGATTGAATCGTCCTCTTGATTGTGAGTAGCCACCTCTTTGATATCCTCTTCCTCTCTGATTCTTGAAGTTCCTATAGCTCTCATCTATAGTGTGATTAGACAATCCACATATGTTGCATGGGGAAGAGTTGAAAGATCTCCCCCTACCTTGCCTACCTCCTCTTCCCCTACCTCTTGAGTTCCTACCTCTCCCTGCATAGTTAGCTTGAGAAGTAGTACCTTCATATTCAACCTTTTTTCTTTTCCCTTTCTCTTTAGACTTGCCTTTATCTGTGTATAGGGTAGAAGAGTTATTACCTCTTGATGAGTCTCCACTTTTCTTGAGCTTGGTTTCATGGGTAAAGAGTTGCCCCATGGGTGTGGTAAGATCTGGAATCTGCATGTCCATGTATAGGTCCATGGTAGTTGTGAAGCTTTCCCGTTTGTCATCTGCCTTGATGCCATTGATTATTTGTCTCACAATCTCCTCTTATTCAATCTCCTCTCCTATGCTTTCCAATTGGTCAGCCATATCCTTGACTTTGGTCACATACTCTCAAACACTTTTTTTGGGTTCCGTCCTTTGAGTGGTAAATTCAATCCATAATTGATTCTTTCTTGCTCTTGTATTAGAAGAAAAGTATGAAGACAATGTATCCCAAGTCTCTTGAGATGTTTCAAAAATCCCAATGTGTGGAAGTAGGAATTCAAAGATAGAGTTAAGAAGATATGACCTTGCTAATGCATCTTTGGCACACCATGAGTTCAGTCTTTCAAGCTCTTCTCTTGTAGGTTGTCCTTTGCCTCTGAAAATGGGCATCTCTTCATCTCATGATATGTATCCATAGAGACTTCTTCCTTATAAGTATGTCTTCATCCTCAAGGACCATGCTTGGTATCTTTTCCTTTCCAATTTGTAAATAAAACAATGGAAATGATCTCCCATTTTACCCCAATTGCTTTAATACCACTGTTGGGAAAGGTGGATGGACGCTTCAAGAAATGAGTTGATACTGCTAATCCCTACTTTGAACCTACCCTCTTGCACTTTAGAGTTGTGATGTAGGCCCCTTTAGCTTACCAATGACACTAAATAAGTGCCTATGTGCTTTGGAGATGATGCTTCAACCAATAGGATCAAAACAGATAAGTTTGCATCTAGCTAGTAACCAAAAAGTTACTATTTTGGTCTTGATACCTATGGAAGTTTGGCTCAATACTCATAGTACAATAACAAGTAGAAAACTTCTTTCTGAGGGTATCTAACTATCTTAGAGAGATAATGAACCATGTGGAATCACTTAAAATGAAATACACACTTAACAATGTCTTTAGCAAGTAGAAGCTTACCCCTGACTTTTTAGGAACTCTGCAGAGAATGACCAGTGACCACTTCGAGACGATTTTCTCCCAATTGGATGAATGAAATTTCTTCAAACTTTGAACCTTGTAGTAGACTTTGAGCTTGTTCCCATGAGCTGTAGAACATTGAAAATGATGTAGAGATCACTAAGATATAAGCAAGACAAGTACGCTATTCTGAGTGACAATGGCACAGAGATGAATAGAGATGATCAATGATATAATGTGTTATAAAACAATGTTGTACATGATCATTGACATGAATATGGTGTTCAATGATAGTGCTAATAGTAGGCTATGATGTAAGCCACTCAACGTATACAAATGATCAGTAATAAGCTCAGTAATGGGGGCTTATTTAGTCGCAAGTTTACAACCTTCTTTTATAATGACTTTTCCGATTTGAATTTTGAAATTCAAATGGATGCTCTACCTAAACGTACTCATCTAAGTTAGGAGTGAATTTAACAAACAAGATTCATAGCTTTTAGATCTCCAAACTCCACGAGATATGTGGACTTACAATATTCTCTTGAGTCAAAAAGACTTTTACAATGGTTAATGGTAAGAGCTCATAAGCAATGGTTCATATGATCCTTCCATTGTTTGCACTTAGTACTTCCAATGCCTAACCTAGTGTGAAGGCATGGCATCTACTCCAAAACCTCTATGGTTACATTTATGGAGATGATAATGATGCCAATCCTTGGAAGAAAAAAACAACCAAATCTAGAAGAACAGGAGAGATTAACCAGATGGTGCTCAAAGGATGCTCTAACCAAGTCTTACATTTTTAACTTGATCTATGATTTTTTACTTCCACACATCAGGGGCTGTAAGATTTTACAAGAGACATAGAACGTCCTTGAAACATTCTTTTCATCAAGCACAAAAGCCAGAAAGAACCAACTATGGATGGAGTTTACAACACTAAAGAAGATGCCAAGGTAAAGTGTGACTTATTTGGTCACCAAAATTAAAAACTTAGCATATCAACTTGGGAGCATTGGAGAATTCATACATGAAGAGCAAATAGTGAGACAAGTGATCAATGGAATAAAGGCAGATGAGAAATGGCAAGCTTTTACCATAGCCATGGACCTAGACATGGATATGTAAGGTCTTGACTTCAACACCCTCATGGGACAACTATTCGCACATGTAGCAAAGCTTGTGAAGAATGTAGACAACTCAAAAGGTAATCAATCCTCTGCCCTAAAAAAAATAAGAAGAATAATAAGGATGGTAAAAGCAAAAGCCAAAAAAAAAATGATGATGAAGGTAGTACCTCTCAAGCAAACTTTGCAGGTAGAGGTAGAGATTCAAGCAAAAGAGGCAGAGGAGGAAGAAAAGGTAGGGGGAGATCACAAAGCTCCTCTCCATATGCAATATGTGGCTTGACTAACCACACTATTGAGCGTTGTTTCAGGAATCCTAGGAATCAAAGAGGAAGTGGCTATAATAGAGGCAGATATCAAAACTCAAGAGGAAGGTTCAATACCAAAAATGGCTAAAATAATAATTCACACAATAACAACAACTACCAAAATAGAGGATGGAGTGATAACAACAATTATGAACATGATCAAGCTCAAGAGGACTCATTACTTTTGATGATTATGACTATGAAGCAAGGTAAAACAGATGAACATGTTTTCTACATATACTCATGTTGCTCAAATTATGTAGAAGGTAATGTAGCTCTACTCTTAGATTTAGAAGATCCAAGAAATAGGCATGAAGTCCAAATAGGAGATGACACAAGGAATCCGGTAGAGAACATTGGAAATGTGAAGGCTCCAAATGGAAATATGAACATTTTAAGCAATGTATTGTATGTGCCTACTATAACAAAAAATCTCATAAGTGTTGGCGAGATTGTGGTGAAAGGTTTGCAACTCACATTCACAAAGCATGGGGCATATGTTGAGGAACCACGTCAAGGATTCAAAAAGATAGAAAGAAGAGAAGAAATAGGTAGATTGTTTATGTTTGAGCTCCAAGACACTAGGAACGTTGCATCATTCAATTATGGTAGTCAAACATTATTAGAATTGGAGATGTGGCACAAAAGGCTGGCTCATATAGAAGAAAGGGCCTTGAAATGAATATGTAGATATCAAAGTGTTCTTGGCTTACCAAATTTTTCCAAACAATATATGATCTTCAAATGTAGTGCTTGTCAATTTGGGAAGTCTCATAGACAACCATTCACCAAGAAGGGATATATTCATGGCGACCTATTGGAGTTATTTCATATAGATATTTCTTAATATCATTTCTCATCATATACTCACTCTAAATTAGTGAAATAACTTGGGATAGTTAGCTAAGGTCATCAATTGGATATTTCTAAAAGCTCGTGGGTCAATTAGTATCAGAGGGTGTCAACTAAGCATTTCTCTAAGAGGTTCAAGTCCAAAAGTAGTAGGTTTTAGAAGCTCTTCAATCTTGAAATTGATCACTACTGCATCTCAAGAGTGTATCCAACCATCCTCTCATAGACCAAACATCAAGTTGAGTTGGAATTCCCCTATTTTGTATTCCCCCAACTAAAGTTTTCTTGATTTCATAGAGCACCAAACACCAAACAAGATTCATTGAAGTAAATATTCCATAAGATTGGCCTCCATGTAGAAACATAAATCCCTCTTAATATAATGTTTCCTATTCTTTGTGAGTTCAGAGATTTAGATGAGTATCTAATCAAATGTTGAATTTCTTGAGCTCTTGCCCTAGAGAGAGACCATACTAACTTTTCCTTTTGAATTCTTCTTAAATATTATTTCAATCATAAGTAATGAGTGAATTAAGATTTCTTAAGAATCATAGGGGTGTACCATAAAAAGATATTGACAAAATCACAAATTACCTAAGAACATCTCATAGGGTTTGTACGAATTTGGCTAGCCCTTCTATTAGAGAAACAATTTATGGTGCTAATTCAACATGTTAAACAGGACAATCAATCATATAATAATTGGAAACGGATTAGAACATAGCTTTCTAGTTAGAATAATCAAGTATAAATAATATTAAGACTTGACAATTGTGATGACAATGTTGAGGAGAACCCCAAGAGAGATTTGAAGGTTGAGTTGCATTGCAAGAGCAACGTGATCAAGCAACACCTACTTATGTTGGAAAAATGAGAAATTCAATATTCAAGAGGCTATTTGCTGCCAAGAGTGCAAGAACTAGGACAATAGCTTCAACCATATAAATAGGTGAAATGCATGAAGAATTTTTATGATCACTCTAATGATCCTTATGATAATGTGTCCAAGAGTAAGCAAGTATCAAGTGTAGAAAAATCTATCAAATTTCTCATGAAGCATGAAGGCTTTGGCTTAACCCTAGTCAAAATTGCATTGTCATGGTTCCTAGGAAAAAGCATTAAGATTTTCACAAACCTAGAAGCATTCGTTTCATTGGTGGGTTAAAAAAGAGAGGTATTTAAGCATGATTCTACAAATTGCATTTACATATTCAAGTTGGGTATTCTATAGTCCATGAGAATTGAAGCTAGAAGATTCAAACAATATGTAGATCAATGGATGATTGGAGAGACACCACTTGAAAAGAAGATATTTTCTCTTTTCCCATAGGTACTAAAAAATGGGAAAATACACTCTTTTATGTGCATTCATAGGCTTATAACCTTGAACCAATGCATAAGAGAGTATGTAGACTTAGATTATAACCTAGTTAGAGAATTACGATTCAACGAACTCATAGTAGATGTGATACTTTTGCTTCCTCAAGCATGAAAAGATTTTCAATCAAAAAAATATCATATTTAGTTGTCAGAAAGCTACAAATGGACCAAGACAAAGAGAAACAAATATATCCTATGGTCAATGATCTCAATCTCATAAAAATGCCAAAATTATAATGGATATCACTCTACAGACAGGTGTGATAGGATGGATGCCTATGTAGGAAAGTAGAGATTATTATAAGACACTTCAATAGAAACACCAAGAATATAAAGAACCATGATATTAGCAAAGATAAAAATAATAACTTAGTCCTACATATCCTCCTACATATGTATAATGAAATCCTCCTTGAGACCAATAGAAGTATTATAGAGAATCCTATTAAAGTCAACCTTTGTACAATCAAGGTAGTGAAGAGTGTGTGAGGCTTGTGGTGGATCACCAACCACCTCCACCTCCAGAATGTTTTATTAGTCAACTATGCTAAATAAAACATAGAATGTGCAATCATACATATGGAAGTAGCAATGGTAGACACGAGTCACAGCTATTAAGAGACTTATCTTAAGGATCAAGTGGATTGTCCAGGAGATATGTACAATAAAGGTAAATGTTATGAAAAAGATACATATTGAAATCTAATCACTAACAATAATTCAAATTATATTGATAACTCTATTGTAAGGTTCTAATAAGTTGAAAAAAAATGCTACACTGAAAGAAAAAACAACACACTAAAGGTGAACCTACTCTTAAAGGTCCATGCTATCAAGTGGTGGTGAGAAATTCCTAAAAGAATATCCAAAATTCCCAACAACCTTTAGTTGGAAGATTGAAGGCTACTTTGAGGATTGTGGAAAGGATCATTTTTCATAGATTGCACTCAAAACCCACATAAGAGTGCTCACACATTGCTAAAAATGGTGGAAATGATTGGAAATGATGGTGAATATGAAGGGCAAGTGCCTCTTCAAGGAATCAAAAATAGAAACTAAATATCAAGAGTCCGATAAATCCAATATATAACAACAATCCTCATCTCCATAATCCCTCAATCAAGAGTTAAATATTCATGAGAAGAAAAAGAATATCTTCATATAATGTTAGCTAGAACTAGGAGAATAAAATGGTTGGCTTTGAAAAAAAGCTTCAAGATGCACTTACTAAGGCTTCTACAGAGAAAACAATAGCATCCAAGAACTAAGAAAGTTTCTAGTAAAACAAATGTATGTTCTCTATTCACAGATTCTCTCAATGAGGAGCT
Organism: Ceratopteris richardii; assembly: GCA_020310875.1. Lineage (NCBI taxonomy): Eukaryota > Viridiplantae > Streptophyta > Polypodiopsida > Polypodiales > Pteridaceae > Ceratopteris > Ceratopteris richardii. Next base: position 35,381,839 of record CM035420.1, on the reverse strand, counting down.
AGAAATGATGCTTAATGCCTATTATGTTGATATATTTTGTTAGTGATGGGTATGAACACACTTAGGATTGCTAGGTTACTTTTTCTCCACTTCAAGAGGTTTTTTCCCCTGGCTTGTATATATGTCTATAAACCTAGTGATTTAGTTATCTTTGTAGATTAACTTGGTTATTCATTCATTTTTTTGTTATGCTTCAAGCTTCTTGTTCTTCTTCCTTGTGCTCTTTGTGTGCTTCCACAGACATTGAAGTCGAAAAATTGAAATTAGAGCAAGTCATATCTAGGGTATTGTCAAAACCCCTCCAGGCATAGGGTCACAATGGCATAAAAATTGGTGAGCATACTTAGGGTGATTAGGTTTTGGCCCTTTTGTGGCAAACATATATACAAGTTTCCATTCACTAGTAGAAGCACCTTGAAGTTTGCTACAAGTTTAGTGGAGCTCAAGAGGATGGTTCCCCACGACTTTTCAAGGTAGAGTCATTTTTGTGCATTAATGTATTTATCCAATGGCCATGGCTAAAAGAAATGATCTATTCCACACGTTGGGAGTTAAGGATAGCTTAGATGGTACGAATTTCCCATTATAGGCATATATGGTTTGTCATTTATTGGTAGCTAAAGGGACATCTATTAATGTATATCTCTAATCCGATTGTGTCCAATAAGACTATAGTGAACATAATAGGTTTAGAAGGGTTCTTGGGATGAAAAGTTCTCTAAACAAAAACCCTTTGTATTTTCCCACTTCACTTACTAAGAATAACAGAATCAATTTATCCGATCAGATTCAGATCAAGTTTGGTACTCTTCTACATAGCTCTATGTAGATTACTCACATTATACATGATAATCACTTCCTCAACAATGAGATTAATACATAATAAAATACTTAACATCGGCTTAACTAATACAATTGATCAGAAAAAACAAAATAAAGGAAAATGAGATAATGACACAATAATGGTCCAAATTTGAGTGTTTTCTGAGTGCGGTCGAGACCAACCACGTAGACACTCGACATTGGCTTCATGTCCTCATGCTGATAGTATGCCTACACACCTCTCTCTTCTCTACATGCATTGACATTTTTAATTAAGATGAAAAGTTACAATCCTTCAGGTGTGCCTTTTGAATGAGATGTTTTGATATACATACTTATAAAATTCAAAAAAAATATTTGGTAGCCTTAGCAATGGCACCCTTGGAGGACCTGAACCCAATATACAATTTGTAGAATCAAAACTTACTCTTTATCCATATCTTCATCCGACATAGGAAAGACTTCAGTAGTAGACGAAGAGAAGGCTTTAGCAAAAGTTTGCTGAATCTTATTAGTGATAGATTTAAGGGGACGTTGGACTTTAGTCAGATTTAGCATAATAGCATTGGGTTGGGAAAAAGTTGATGCCTCGAACAACATGGCATGGCTGTGTGTCTGCGAGTTGAAGGCTGAACTTCTCCTACAAGTAGAAGTCCAACTACATGACATGTCTTTGATGTTGGCCTTCTACGTTAGATTGTTTTTCTAGTTTGGTCCAGCATTGGGTAGCCATATTCAATTCATTTTGGAGTGCTTATCGCTGCTCAAGAGTAGAGTGGGCTCCTTCAGCCTTTGTAGCATGTTCTTCATCAAGATTACACTACAATGTAGGGACCTACTGATTGAAGGTTGGAGCTGTTCTTTGTGCTATGCTAGTTGTAGAGAGAATTGCTTGTTGGTTTCCCATAAGGCAGAGGCTCATTGCTACATCAATGCATGATCTTCAACCTCACTTTTAAGTTGATACAAAAGCTCATTAATTGCTGTATTTTTCACCATATTCATTTTTGTATCTCTTGAATTTTTTGCAAATGGAGTTTGTTAGCTTGCTCAAAAATAGCAGCTTGCTTCTGGTAGGTATCGACTTCATGGTGTCAGGATGAAATCCCTAAGAGACTATGCACCAAGGATTTTTTTTCAAATTTGTCACTTTGTTTTTCTATCCATGATATGATATTTAGACTACAAGAGTTATAAATTGTTCAAGTTCTTGATTGAATTAATTACTTGAGTGATGAAAAAACATTTTATGCAGAAATCAGAACAGTACATTTATATCTTTTGAGTTCATTAAGCCCTTAGAAATCCCAAACCCTAACTCTAACCCATGAAAAACTAACTCAGACCCTTGGAAATCATGAGGTATATACCCCTAATAATTAGTTGATGTTTCTAACCCTAAACATAAGAAATCCAAATAAAAACCCTAAGTTAGGACCCTGAAATCATGATTTATTCTACTCCTAATCCTTAATTTCCATTAAAACCTTTTGCATATAAGTGTCAAACCAAAATAAAAACCTTAATGAAAAATAAAAAGAAAAAGGAAAAGAGATAAAAATAGAGAAAGAAAAAGAAAAACAAAAAGAGAAAAATAAAAATAAAAACAAAAATAAAAAATAGTAAGGAAACTTCAAAATTGGAAAGATGGAGAGAGAGAGAGAGACAGAGCTTTTGTGCTTGTATGTGCATGTCTATGTTTGAGTTTTCTTGAAGGTACAATGCCCGAGAGCAGCAGGAAAGCTTCCAAAAGGTTAGAAATTCATTTTCTATCAAAATTTGTCGTAGATGTTAGACCATCACGATGGTCTAACAAAGTGAACTTTTGAGGTAAGCAAGTTCACCAAGGTGTAGCCGATCATCACGCTTGCACAAATCCACAGTTGCAATTTCAAAATCATCATTTTGGTGGACCATCACGATGGGCTCATGCCATCACGATTGTGTCACACCATCGCAATTGGCTCATGCCATCGCGATGGCTCGGTCGGACCATCGCGATGATCTCACACCATTGTGACGATTCACTTGAACCATCATGATGGTCACTGACCATCACGATGATCCCGTTGAACCCATGCCATCAAGATTGGCCCACATCTGTCCTCCCTTAGCCTTTCCTTCAAACTTTGTCCTCTTGAATCTTCAAATGTTGATTTCTGTATGCTTGCAAAAGTCGAGGTCCTCTTTTCCTTCAATTTTGATAGAACCTACTCTGATACCATTGGTGGAGAAGTTTAATCTCCAAAAGATAAGCTATAATTGAGTTTAGAACACCTCCATGTGAAGCATAGCTCAAGAACCTTACCAAGTTTTGGGAATCTTTGCCAAATTATAAACATTTAATACTTCTGTGAGGTATGGCTTCACTCAAAAAAGTCTGCCTCACAAAACGCACTCATTTACTAACGAAATGATTAACATTTTCTATGAAACTTTGATACAACATTTTGATAATGCTTTATTAGCTACTCCAAGTGAAGGTTCTTCAAAATAACTTACAAAACTTCATATTTATTTCAATAAGTAAACCTATGTTTGAAATAGGCTTTCTCTACAGGCAACTTTCACATATGCAACTTTAAACAGTTGGATCTCCTAATCTACAACCCATTTAATAAAATACTTTTAGACATAGATTAACTTCCAACTTAGATTTTGAATGATTATTTGTGTAAACCTTTACAAGATACACTAAGATCTAATCTAAACTTTGATCATCGAGATTGCACCTATTTCAAAAGTCACTCATCACTTTTACACATACAATTGTTCCTACTAACTATTCCGTTAACTTGATTACAATTAGACTCTCAAATCTTGAGTATAGATGCATCAACTATAGAATTAGACATGTACAAAAGGATTTCTCAATTGGCTAAACATACAAGGAGAACTTTGTGAAAAGTTGAGACACAATGGACAAAAAATCTTCTATTCATCTGAATTTACATATGCTAGAGTAACACTCTCATTCAAACTCACTTTTGTTCATCTACTCATATTATATTGATCTATGTAGATCAATATTTGTCACTAATACAAAGTATTCTAAACTATTAACAAGTTTAATATACCTAGGTTTGCAAAACATCTTCTTCTAAAACTTTTCTTCACTTTATGTTTCACCCTTCCTCCTTGCCTTCATTCTTCATTCTTAAATCCTCTTTGTAATCATCAATGTATGACTGCCTTTCTCCAACATTTGATCCTCCAAATATCCTTTGATGAAGATGAAACTTTGGAGGTCTTTGTTTTGAAAGGTATCCTTTAGGAATATGTAGAAGAAACTCCCTTTTGAATCTCCCTAATACATGTTTGACTACATTTGGAACTTTGCCAAGTGCCATTAAGGTGACTCAAAAGCTCTGCGAGCCTTGAAAATTTGTGAAAACATGTAGCCACATATGATCTTTATACATGCCAGACCATATGGCTAACAAAAATTCCTATACAAGATTTTGTATGTGCAAAATGCACATCGCATATCAATTTACTAGAAAATGTATTTACATGTGAAATTCATGCTATAGAGTGTGTTTGATAGGCTTTAGAACTACAAGAATTTTCATGTGATTTGCTAACATTGAATTTTTTTTGTGCTAATTTCCAACATTTGACCAACTTTGATTGCTACCCTAGATTTGCTTGATTTCTTCCAAACTTTGCATGTGAGCTGACTTTCATATCCTTGATGCATCTTGGACTTCTTAGGGAATTCTGGTTACCTTCATCAAATGTGTTCCTTGTAGGCCTTCATGAGTGAGAGAGGAAAGAAAATTTTGATGCCATTGCAGAGATGTGAGGATTGGTATGAAAACCATGAGGAAGTGAAGACACAAGTGTGTGAATGAGAAGCACACAAGCATGCACATACATAAACACATACACATACAAGGCAAGAACAAAGAGAGGAACAATGGAAGTCTTTCTATATAACCAAAGAAATCTCTTTCACAAGCCTCAATCTCTATGAAGTCAACATAAAAATGAGCTCTCTAGCCCTTTTTATAGTTTTTTGACAAGTTTTGGCCCTATCTAGACCTACTATCTGGGATAGTTAGAAATTAGGTTCCATAGCTTATTTGGGGGGATCACAACGGAGTCTATAAATTATGAAAATTTGTATGTAGTCACTTCTAATACTCTTGAAGATTGAGGACTCCTTGGCATGAACAAAATGTAGTTGCAAAAAATATGAAATGATATTTACAATGGATTTCATAATAAAAATAAATTCTTTTAGAGATATTTCTTCTAAAACTTTCACATGTGCTTCTTTGAGCTCCCTACATTCTCCCTCTTCTTTTGTGCCCCCTTTCTTTATGCATTTCGACACCTTGTGCTTGACCTTGAGTGCCAACACTCCCCCCTCTTGAGTCTATCATCCTTGATAGACCCTTGTTGCAGTGGGTGTCCCATGTAGTACTTTGAGAGGTAGTATCCATCATGTCTCAACAAGGGAAACTATCTTTCAATTATAGCAAGGTTCATGGTTTGGTTCTTCATTTTTTTGCTGCTAATATTTGTATTTTTGAAAGGAGATCAATGCATGCAAGATAGGTCTATTATATGTGTTGTAGATCAAGATTTCTACAGTAGTTAGAAGGGAAAAGATAAATGGAGTTCATATAGTAATAAGTAGAAATTTGTTAATGTTGTAGAGTTGAAAAAAGAAGACAAAGATGAGAAGAAAACAAAAAAGAAAAAATAGTTTTGCAAATACTATAAGGGAAATGAGTGTGTCATAAAGAGCTATCCAAAACTAGCTACAAAAGAGGCAAAGAATAAAGATCCTAGAATGGTTGTTGTAGACTCCTCTACACCAAAAATAGAGTCTTCTAATCATGTTGAGAATGAAGAATAGGCATTTACTATTGTATGTAGCTATGACCCATGGTCTTATGAGTAGTGTATGCCTATAGTGGATCTAGGTGTTTAACACTTTGGTAGTGGGGCCACCAAACATATTACCTTGTAGAGGAGCTTTTTCAATTATTTTAATGCTACCCCTAAAGGATATACTACTGCATGCGCTAAAAAATCCTTCTATCATGTAGTGGTAGTTTGTAAGATCATTGTGACTACTTTTGATGGTAGTTCTTTCACATTTTTGTGTTAGACTTATGTGTTCCTCGAGTTTCTTTGATGTGAACCTTTTCCCTATACATGTGTACTTATTACTCTGATGTTTGCTAGATATTTTTTCCCCATGTTGCTATATGCAAGATTCACTCATATGTGGTGGTACTTTATGGATATTATTTAGATCTTCAAATTTGATCATCATGAAGAGAGAAAGCCATTCTAGACATGCATCTTCTCTGTGTATCTTGCTCTATTTGTGATCCTTATTTTTGTTTCTCGTGTTCATCTTGCACTTCTACAAACAACAATAGTGGTATTAGAGTAGGTTTGGCTCCTTCTCAAGTTTTGGTTTTCTCACATCACAATGCATGTGTACTTTTCATAGTGAAAATTGACTTTGGAGCTGAGAAGAATGAAGTTTAGCAACCAAAAAACATTTCCATGAGTTTTACTAGGGCTGTACCCGCATTTTGAAGCCATTCATGCAGTAAAAATCATCATCAAAGTGATAGATTGTGAGCTGAAATTCCAGCATTCATTTCACCTTTTGTTGAAGTAAAGGCTTTGTCACATGCTTGTTCTTTACTAAAATGGAGGGAAGCAATGACTTGTTTGACAATATTCAAGCTAAAGATAAGTTTGATGGGACGAGCTATCTAATGTGGTCTTACATGATGAAGCATTTTCTTGTTGCAAAACAACTTTGGAACATACTCATAGATGTAGATCAAAGACCCGCATGTTCCTCTCCTTTAGAGTGTACTATCACAGATGGAGCTTCTCTTTCATGTATAATGGTTACTCCTCTTACAGAGGAGTAGCTTAGATGGGATGGAAAAGATGCTCAAGCTGATGCATTGATTGCACTTTCTATGTAGCATCATATAGTTCCAACACATTCGATCATGTTCTATAGCATGACAATCATGGGACACTCTTGCTTCTTTGTACACTATGCATAACGAAGTACATGTTGCATACTTGAGGAAGCAACTTGAGGATGTATGTATGGCTAAAAATGAGTCTGTGGGTATATATATGACACACATCAAAGACTTGAAAGAGCAATTTGCAAACATAGATGAGATTATTATAGATGCATTACTCATCTCTACATTATTGAAAGGATTACTGGAATCGTTTCAAAGCTTTGCCACTACACTCTGTTTGCTTACAAAAGGAAATCCCGATATGTATGCATTTGATGAGGTTGTGTCTCTTCTTTTTCAAGAAGAGCAATCTAGAGTGAATAGGAATAGTTTGATTGAGAGAATGCAAGCACTTTCAATCTCATAAAAGGGAAAAAGTAAGTATGATTCAACAACAATCCAACTATGAGCACCTTATATGTCAAGTATGTAGATAAGGTACTTCTCATCATTGTTGTGTATGTTGATGATATGTTCCTCATTGGTCCTAATGCGTAGCAAATTTTTGAATTTAAAGTTGATTTTTATCAATCCTTTGAGATATTAGATTTGGGAAATTTTTGCATGATTATTTGGATATTCCATTTATGCAAGTTGTAGAGGGAATAACTTATGAGACACAAAATGTATGATACAAAAAAGAGATCCCATAATATGGGAAGTTCTTCAAGAAGTTATGGAAGGCCATCCTGTAGTACTGAATCGAGCACCAATGTTGCACAGGTTGGGCATGTAGGCATTTTAGTCACTTCTAATAGAAGGACGTGCCATTCATTTGCATCCATTGGTTTGTGGGGGTCGGATAGGCTTAAGCTAGACTACTTAAGCCTAAAAGGCTTAGTTTTCTTTAGCTTACTATATAGGTAGGCACTATACCTAACCATTTATTAACGTTTAACTTTAGCATGTTTCCCTTTAGGTATTAGCTTAACCTAAAGGTGCTAAGGGTATTAGCTTGTCAAACAAAATATATTGATACGTTATTGCAATGCTATTGCCACTCCTATGGAAACATGTTTCAGGTTGAGTCTTCACGATGTTTGAGATGCATTTGATACTCTTCTCCATTAGCACGTTGTTGGATGCTTGATTTTCTTGTGCATAACATGGCCTCATAGTCAGTTTGGTCTCTTAGATGATCAAATTTATGCATTGTCGAGGTGCCAAACATTGTTAGGCATTTTTTTTCCCCCGGCTTGTATATACGCCTATTGCCCTAATGGGCTACTTATCTTTGAACATTCTCTAGTAATACATTTAGTATTGTGTGTTTGTGCTCCAAGCCTCTTCTTATTCCTTGTGTTGTTCGCGTGCTTCCGCAGACATCTATCTCCAACAATTGGTATCAGAGCACGTCGTCGCTTCATCTAGGGTGCCGTCAACACTCCTCCGTTTGTAGTCTCCGTGGTGCCAAAATCCGGATCTGAGCTCGTTTCGGCCTCCGAATGCACTATCGCAACGCTTCTACATGCTATTTTGTCTTTTTGTGCCAAAGGTATATACCTGTTTCTGTTCACGAGTATAAGCGTCTCAAAGTCTGCTACAGGTTTAGCAGAACTCGTTTGGTAGTTCCGTTCAACTTTTTGAGATGAAGTCAATTTTTTGCATCAAGGTATTTCAGTCACTAGCGATCGCTGAAAGCAGTGTTGTATTCCGTATGTTGGCTGTTGAGGATAAGTTGGATGGTACCAACTACCCATTATGGGCTTATATGATGCGACATGTTTTGGTTGCAAAAGGATTGTGGGCCATTGTGCACGGTGTTGAAAGACGTCCTGTTACACCTGTAATGACAGGTACTGCAAATACAGGTGCTGGAGCTGATGAAGATGGTGTCAAAGATGATATTCCACAAATTCCTATTCGTGCTGCTGTTTCTGTTGCACCTACTGCAGAGCAGATTGGTTGGGATGGCAGAGATGCCCAGGCACATGCATTGATAGCTTTGTCTGTCAAACGTGCCATTATTCCTCATATTCGCTCTTGCAGAACAGCTAGGGATGCTTGGGATACACTTACCACATTGTACCAAGCTAGGAATGAGGCTTGTGTTGCTTACCTCCGAAAACAGTTGGAGAGTGAGCACATGAATGAAGGTCATTCTATGGACAGTTTCCTAATGAAGATCAAAGATTTGAAGGAACATTTGATTTCTGTTGATGAGGTTATACCAGATAGCTCACTTGTGCAGACCGTTCACAATGGTCTTCCTGATTCATATTAGAGTTTTGCTTCTACTCTTCGGTTGATGATGAAAGGCAATCTGAATGCCTTATAATTTGAGGAGTTAGTCTCTGTTCTATTGCAGGAAGATCAGTCCAGGCAGAATAGGTCCATTATGCGTGTTGCAGATCAAGCTTTCTTGGCTAGTCAGAAGGGCAAAGGAAAATGGAGCTCTTCTACTAGTAAGCAAAAATCTGCAAATGTTGCACATTCGAAGAACCAGCATAAAGATGAGAAGAAATCAGAAAAGTAGAACTTATTTTGCAAGTACTGTAAAGGGAATGATCATATCATAAAGAACTGTCCAAAACTGGTTGCAAAAGAGGCAAAGAAAAAGGAGGCTGGAATGGTTGTTGCAGAAGCCTCTACACCAAAAACAGAGTCTGCTAATCTTGTGCAGGAAGAAGAATGGGCATTTACTACTGTTTGCAGTTTTGACCCATCTTATCATGAGCAGTGCATGTCTGCAGTGGACTCAAATGTTTGGTACTTTGACAGTGGGGCGACCAAACATATTACCTCGCAGCGTAGTTTCTTCTCTTCACTCGAGCCTGCCCCTACAGGGAATACTATCAAATGCGCCAACAGCTCCTCTTATCCTGTTATGGGAGTTGGTAAGATCATTCTGACTACTGCTGATGGTAGTTCTTTCACATTATCAGATGCTTTATTTGTGCCAAGGATCAAGAAAAATCTGTTATCAGTTTCTGCATTAGCCAAGATTGGCTTGGTTGTGAAATTTGTTGAAGACAGGTGTACAGTTCATGATCTATCAAATGGCGATGTGATTATTGCTTCTGGCATTTTATGTTGTGGGTTGTATAAGCTCATAGACTATGAAAGATCTGTGAATGATTCGGCATTTGCAATTCATGATTCTCAGGCTATGTCAGATGCAAAGCTTTGGCATGCACGCTTTGGTCATCTAAATTTTGCTAGTTTGCTATGCCTATAGAAATCTGATATGGTTTCTTCTTTGCCCAAGCTTGAGGCACCCGGAAAACATGTATGTGAAGGTTGTATTTTGGGCAAAATGCAGCGTTCATCCTTTCCAAAAGATTGTTCAGTTCGGGCTACGCAGAAATTGCAGCTTGTACATAGTGATGTCTGTGGTCCTATGTAGACACCCTCTTTTAGAAATTACCTTTACTTCGTGACTTTCATTGATGATTTTTCCAGGCATGCATGGGTATATGCACTCAAAGCAAAGTCCGAAGTGTTCATGTGCTTCAAACAGTTTTTGGTTTTGGCTAAAAATCTGTCAGCATGTAAAATGGGCACCCTCCGTTCTGATCAAGGGGGGGAATACATGTCTTCTGATTTTAATGCATTTCTAGTTGAACGTGGGATAAAACACCAGTGTACAATGCCGTATACACCTCAACACAATGGAGTTGCTGAACGGAAGAACAGGTCACTCATGGAGATGGCGAGGTGTATGGTGAAGAGTCAGGCTTTACCACATAGTTTCTGGCTTGAGGCTGTCATGTGTGCAGCATATGTACTGAATAGGTGTCCCACTAAAGCGCTGCAGTCTATCACTCCATATGAGGCTTGGCATGACCGCAAGCCATCTGTTGCTCATCTGTGTGTTTTTGGTTGTGTGGCATATGCATTAGTGCCTGAACAACATCGCACAAAATTGGATGATAAGGTAGTAAAATGTATTTTTGTTGGGTACAGTTCTGAAAGTAAAGGCTATCGTCTGTATCATCCACAGACTAAATGCATTCTCGTTAGCCGTGATGTTGTTTTTGTGGAGGATGCTATTCAGCCATTGCTTTCATGTACTAAGGAGACATCTGTTAGCTCCAAAGACATGTATGATACTTTGATGCCTCCTTTTACACGTGGATAGTCTAGTGCTGGTCCTAATGAGGCAACTTCTCAGCCTTTGCAGGTTTCATATGATGATGTAGATCATTCCATTTCTGATGCAGATTTACATGATGCACTTGTTGATGAGAGAGTTGATATTGAGCAGGCAAAAACTATGCCAAAATGGCTAGTGCAGACTTTGCGTGACAGCAAATTAGATGCACCTTTCTCATATCGTACTCGTTCAGGCTCTCATAGTGCCTCCTTTGCATCAGATTGCTATGCTATGGCTGTGTCTAGTCTCTGTGATGAGAATGAGCCTGTTTCTTTTGATGAAGCAGAGAATTCTGAAAATTGGATGGCTGCTATGCAATCTGAATATGATGTTGTAATGAAGAATGGTACATGGTCTTTATGTGACTTGCCTCCTGGAAAGAAGGTCATTGGCACCAAGTGAGTATACAAGCTGAAGCATAAACCTGATGGTACAGTTGACAGGTATAAGGCTAGGCTTGTTGCAAAGGGTTATGCGCAAAAAAGAGGCATTGATTTTGATGAGACCTTTGCACCTACATGCCGTATGACTACTGTTCGGAGCATTTGTGCACTTGCAGCCCATCATGGTTGGAATGTACATCAGTTGGACATTAAAACAACATTTCTAAATGGTGACTTGCATGAAGAAGTGTATGTTTTTCAGCCCCGTGGCTTTGTGCAGAAAGGGCATGGAAACCAGGTGTGCAGGTTGAAGAAGGCATTATATGGTTTAAAGCAAGCACCACGTGCTTGGTATGAGAAGATACATGCCTATCTGGTTGCAGATGGTTTTGAGAATAGTCCAATTGAAAGCACCTTATATGTTAAGCGTGCTAATGATGTGCTTCTCATCATTGTTGTCTATGTTGACGACATGTTGCTCACTAGTCCTATTGAGAAGCATATTGCTGATTTCAAGGCTGATTTGCATGCCTCATTTGAGATGTCTGATTTGGGGCATTTGCATCACTATTTGGGCATTTAGTTTTTGCAAGTTGATGGTGGAATGGCTTTGTGTCAAACGAAATATATTGACACATTATTGCAGCGTTTTGGCCTTGAAGACTGTAAGCCTATTGCCCCTCCTATGGAAACAGGTTTACGATTGAGTCTTCATGATGCTGGAGACACATTTGATCCTGTTCTCTATTAGCATGCTGTCGGATGCTTTATTTACTTATGCCTTACTCGGCTAGATATTCAGTTTGCTGTCTCACAGATGAGCAAGTTTATGCATTGCCCAGGAGTCACGCATTGGAAGGCGGTAAAGCGCATCTTTCGCTACTTGATTGGTACTCCGATACTTGGGTTGTTTTATTCCAAGGGGAGATCACTACCGCCATTTTTGCATGCTTTTTCTGACTCAGATAGGGCTGGTTGCTATGACACTCGTGTGTCCACCTGTGGTTTTTGCTTCATGCTTGGTAGCTCATGTATATCTTGGTTGAGCAAGAAGCAGCCTACTGTGGCCACTTCGAGTTGTGAGGCTGAGTATAAGGCAGCTTTCACAGCGACTCTTGAGTGTGTGTGGCTCAGACGCCTTATGGCTGATTTGGGTGTTGGCCAATCTTCTACCACCACCATCTTCAGTGACAGTTAGAGCGCATTGGCAGTTGCGAGGAACCCTGTGTTCCATGCTCGCACTAAGCACATTGAGGTGCATTACCACTATGTCAGGGAGAGGTTCTCTGCTGGGGAGATCAGCTTGGCATATGTGCCCACGTAGGAGAACATAGCATACCTTTTCACGAAGGCTCTGCCTAGGGAGAAGTTTGAAGCTTTCCGCAAAGCTTTGGGCTTACTTCCTTTTGTGGAGTGATTTCCACATAGCTTGGCACTTCCTTATACATGAGTGCTAGCTCCTTGTTCACCACATCACTCCCAAGGGGGATTTGTTGATATATTTAGGTAGTGATGTATGTGAACACACTAGGACTGCCGGGCCACTTTTTTCCCTCTTTAGGAGGTTTCTTTCCCCCAGCTTGTATATACGCCTATTGCCCTAATGGGCTACTTATCTTTGTACATTCTCTAGTAATACATTCAGTATTGTGTGTTTGTGCTCCAAGCTTCTTCTTCTTCATTGTGTTGTTCGCGTGCTTCCGCAGACATCTATCTCCAACAGTCGCTACGTGGATTGTTTTATTCCATAGGGTGGTGCTAGCTTTACATGCTTTTTTTTAATCAGAATGGGTTTCTTGCTAAAACAATCATGTGTCAAGTAGTGGTTTTTATTTCGTGCTTGGTACCTCATGCATATTTTGATTGAGGAAGAAGCATCCTAATGTGGTCACTTCTAGTTGTGAGATTGATTATACGGAAGCTTCCACATCGATTGTTGAGTGTGTGTGTGTGTGTGATAGAGATGCCTTTGGGTTGATTTGGGTGATGTTCAATCTTCTACCACCACCATCTTCACTAATAGTTAGAGAACATTGACGATTGCAAAGAACCTCTATATTATGGTTGCACAATGCATGTTGAGGTGTCACTATGTTCGGGAGAGGTTCTATGATGGATAGATCAATTTGGCATTTGTGCCCACACATGATAACATTGGAGATCTTTTGACAAAGGCTTTCCCTAGGGAGAAGTTTGAAGCTTTCTGCAAAGCTTTGGGCTTACATACTTTTGTGGATTGATCTCTTTCCACATAACTTGGTAGTTCCTTATACATGAGTGCTAGCTCCTATTAACCACACCACTTCGAAGGGGGATTTATTGATATATTTCAATAGTGATGTGTATGAACACACTTAGTACTACTAGGGTACTTTCTTCCCTATTCAAGAGGTTTTTCTCCCTTGACCTATATATATGCCTAGGTTACTTATCATTGTACTGTAGTTGGTAATTCATTCTCTGTTGTGCAGTGCTCTAAGCATCTTCTTCTTCCTTCTGTTGTTCATGGCCTTTGTAGACCTCAAACTCCAACAGCTACAACTCATATAGCTTTAAATTGCATTACATTCTAGTGCATGCAAATAGCCACTTGCACAAAATATCGTAAGTCTATATGAAATCGTCTATCTAGGAATGGCTCCGTGTTAACTTTCCCCAACATTCGCATTTAGTTTCCCATGAGCGGAGAAATGCAAGATTGGTTTCTTCTCATATCAGGATTCTAATTATGATTTTGAGATATTGATCTAATGCAATACAGAACATAATTTTGAGCAGTAGATAATGATTTCATCCACTAGCTCTCACATCTAATTAACAGTGCGAGATTGAACTACCAACTTAGCTAGCGTCACAGTACGTTTGATTTCTAGGGTCATTGTATATGTAAGAGATTGAACTACCAACTCAATTTGCCGTTGATACACTTTTAAAGCTGAGTTGATTATCAACCCTCGAAGTTTGGGCGATGCGGTACCACATCATCGTTAAGGATACATGTTTCCGAGGCGTGTATTGAGAATCTGTGATGCTTGAAGCTCCGACGCTCTGGAAATGTCTGAGCTTAATGTTACCATTCATGTCTCTAGGTTTTCACAGCTACTTGAAATACATAAGCAAAGTAAAAGATGTCTTCTGATGACTAATTGGGGCTGCAAACAGTAAACATGCTTCAGGGGTTTCGTGATTAGTTGAAATGTGATTTAAGATTAATAGTATATAAATATGCCGGGACTTCAGTCATTGTCATCATTGTGCCGACAACGCCCTACTCACAGGGTTCTGCATTTCTTTCACATAACGTAGCATTTTCGGCGGACCCAACTTTTTATTCTCGATCGAAGTCCTGCAATAAAAAGACAACGCCACAAATTACTTACAAACTAAACCCAATCTACGTGAACAAGGGGAAATAAGCGCTTGTACATCTACACAAATTCGATGTTCACTGGCCGTGAAATTTACTTTAAAGCCGTCTTTAAATCAGTGAGACGCTCACCTCTTCTTCTATCGATCGTATGCGCGGAATCATGTCTTTCCATTGCGGGCTCATCTCTTGTGATTGAAAGCGCGGGAAGAGCTGCAATCCAAAATGAAATCTCAAATAACGAATTACATCTACTTTATAAAGTAAGTACGTATGTGTGCGTATGCGTCCGCGTGATAGTGCACAGACGCCCAAGGAATGCATAGTGTATATCTACGCATTATGTTCTGTAGTCACCTACTTTCAAGTTCTTGTGGGAGACTTCTTAAGCGAGGACAACAACTGATATCCAAATGCTTCAAATTCGTGAGATTGCCACTTCCCAAATCCAGAACTTCTAGCTCTCTGCATCCGAACAGAAACAGTACCTCAAGGCTGGTTGGAAGGAAGGACAGTGTCTTCAGAGACATGCACGACGATAAGTCGAGCTTCTCCAAGGAGTAAAGATCTGTGCCGGAAACACGAAAAAGAGATGTCGTATTAATTGAGAACAATAAAGAACTTTTTTCATCGCTCCATGTGTCAACTCAAACACGAAATTTTGGGAGCCATACTATTGGAACAGCAAAAGACGATCATGTAGTTAAACAAGACTATCATTAGACAAATCTGTAGCTGAACAGCAAGAAGTTATTTACATGTACAGCGGAAAAATGTGTTAAATTTTTAGGCTTTTAATAACTTATCATCGGAAATCTCCGAGGGACAAAGGTAACATGCTCAAG
>CM035420.1:35358809-35361309 GCA_020310875.1 Ceratopteris richardii | reverse complement strand
TTTTGAATCTCCTTGTCCTTACACCATCCAAACTCTTTGTCATTATATATGCTATCTGATCCATTGTAGAAATGTACTGCACTTCAATTTCTTTTTCCATTACTTCTCTCAGGAAATGATACTGTATCTCTATATGTTTTGCTCTTGCAAAAAATAATGGATTTGCTACAAGATAAAGTGAGCTCATGTTATCTCCATATATTTTAGGTATACCTTGACTAATGCCCAAGCTTTTGAATAATGTCCACGTCCATATGACCTCCTTAGCTGCTTCCATATGTCCTTTGTACTTAGCTTTAGTTGATGATAATGCTACTGTGTGTTGTTTCTTTGAACACCAACTTACAATTTTATCACCAATGTATATCATGTAGCCATGAGTTGATCTTATGCCATCTTGGTTATCTGCCCAGTCTGAGTCACTATAGGCTCTCAACTCTCAAGTAAAAGGATAATATAACTCTTCTTTGATCTGCATACAAACTTTTTTGTTCATCAAATGTAACATCTCTTGAAACAAGAAATTGTTTGATTAGAAGATTCCACAACCTATAACCCATCTCCTTTTCATCATAAGAAATGAACACACATTTTTGTGCCTTTGGTTCAAGTTTATGTCTAAGTTGTGATGGCACATAAGCATATGCAATTGATCCAAACACTTTATAATGATCTAGTGTTGCTTTCTTACCCCACCAAGCTTCACATGGAGTCATTCCATTTACATTTGTACATGGTAATCTATTCACAAGATATGTAGCTATATTTATAGCCTTAGCCCAAAGATAATTTGGACAATTCTTCTCCTTCAACATAGCTCTAGCAAAGTCAACCAAAGTCTTGTTTCATCTTCTTGCTACACCATTTTGTTGTGGTGTATACCTGCAATTTATTTCTCTCTTAATATCTGCATTCCAAAGATAATCATTGAACTCTTGGGAGAAGTATTCTCCCCCTACATCAGACCTCAATCTCTTAAGCTTTTGACCTATGACTCTCTACATATGCATTAAAATGCTTGAAAGCTCCAAACATTTCTTATCTTTCCTTCAAAACATATAAAGTTATCCATCTTGTAGCATCATCAATGAAAAGAACCTAATACCTTGAGCCACTTATAGATCCTTCTTTTGTTGGTCCCCATACATCTGTATGAATGAAATCTACTACTCCATCATGTTTAAACCCTTTCTTCAAAAATGGTAACTTGTGTGCTTTTCCCATCTGACACATAGCTTGAATTCCTCTTTCATTGAAATGACCTAATCTCTTATGCCATAAATCAAGTTTTGTAATCACTCCTTCACCATGCATGAGCAAAACTTGACCAATGTTCCCTTGCAATCTTAAAGTAAAGATTCTACCTTTTTTCTTACCACAAACAATTTGATTATATCCTTTCTCTGGATGTTCAAAAAATAATATTCCTTTGTTTGCAAACCTAATTTGAAAACCTTTTTCAACTATCTGTCCCACACTAATCAAGTTGTTAGGTATTGTGGGAACATACAAAACATTGGTTAGCAAATCTGCTCCCCTCTTACATTTCACTTTTCGAATTGAATGTACATTATGTCTTGTATTATTCACCTATTTGAACTATATGAATAGAAATGCCTTTTTCCAATTTTGACATCAATTCTATGTTTCCTGACAAATGATTAGAACATCCAGAGTCAATGCAAAATGCCTTTAGATCTTCTTTGTTTGATGTGCTGATTGAATTCATCATCAATGATGTATGACTTTCATTTTGTGTGTCATTTGCATAATTGTACTAGGTGGTGTTGTAGGATTGATTTTGTCCCCAACTTCTTCCTCCACATGTACCATAGCCTACTCTTTGATGTTGTCTACCTCTTTGAAAACTACTTTGATATCTTCCACCTTTGCCTCTGGTATTGTTCTTCTGATTTTGATTTGATCCTTGTTGATTGTGCTAGCAGTCATGAGCAAAATGATAATTACTCAATCCACATATCTAGCAAGCCTTCTTATTGTTATTCTAATTACCTCTTCCTCTTCCAAAGCCTCTTCCTCTTCCTCTACCAATGCCTCTACCTCTTGCATAATAAACTTGATAACTCGATTCCTCTTCATCCTTTGCTTTACCTTTATCTCCTTTCCTCTTGTTCTTCATGTTCATTGCAAAACTTTGTCCTGTATCTCCATCTCCCTTCAGGTCTTCCACAAATGTGAGCATTAAAATTGATTCAAATCTGGAAGATAATGATTCAGACAAAGTTATGTTGACAAGACAAAAGGTTTCCACCTTTCATCTCCTCTAAAACCAGCAAGTAATTGAGGAAACAATCTGTGAACTTCAACATCTTCATCTATGGATCCAAGACTATCTACTAGATCCTTCATCTTAGTGGCATAATCACTAATACTTTGACTTGGCTTCTTCTTGAATGTAGTAAACTCTCACCATAGACTTGCTTTTCGTGCTCTAGTAGTACTTTGGAAAGGATATTCCCATGCATTCCATATATCTTCA
>CM035420.1:35348809-35351309 GCA_020310875.1 Ceratopteris richardii | reverse complement strand
CATTAGGTGGGTTCCACAAATGGATGGCTCTTGTGCTAGTGAGTATCTGGAGCCAAGCAAGATAGACGCTCACTTCTACCACAACCTCTTGTCTCAGGAGACCCTGTCTAAGAGTTAGCAAGATTGCATGAAGTGCATCTTGCAACATGTACAATGTTTGGTGACTATTGAAATGCAAACTATGCTTTTGAAGCCTCGTATTGACCTTTCCTCTTAGAGAAGAGCCCTAGAGGGCAAATTTATTGTTCATGGTCTTCAACCTAGTGTGGAGTCCCTCAAAGGATTTTCTTCGTTAAAGGTTGGGTGGGATTGCTCTTTCCATTGGTGGGTCCTTACATCGCAGTAATAGGCCTGATGTATGGTGATAAGTGGTGTGTGTGATATGATTATGGATGTTGAGGTTGTGATTCTATGAGACTCGTGGACTCAAGTTGATCCCCAATCTTAGACGGCTTGGCTTGGGACCTTTATTGTGACTAAGGTTTTAATTGTTACCCGACGTATTCATGAAGATGGGACTCTCTTTTTTTTAGATTGGTAAGGAGAGGTGGATGATTAGCTCATTGATTGAGTATGATACCATCGGGTAAGAAGAGTAAGAATGTGCAATGGAAATTGCCTACAAATTGCTAGGAAAGTCTAGTTACCCGATTCCTAATACAAGACAAGACAACCTTAGAGCTCAAATTTCAAGATTCAGTAGGAATAAGTAATCTCCTCAACCCATCGAAGAAGAGTAAATGCAACTAAAAATAATATGTATTGACATTTTCATTCCCAGATTGCAAATGTGTCTACCACTTCATTCCAAAAGTATCCACGACTTACACAGCAGACATTGGAAGATATGCTTTCATTTAACGAAATACGATATGCCTCTATGAAACTGTGAGAGAGAGAGAGAGAGGGAGCGAACTCTTTTTTCAACATAAAGATTCAGCCAAAGCCAATTCCCTCGAGCATGCTCTTAATGGCTTTCTAGATAGTTAACTTGAGTGGATAGTTAACTTGTATAGATTGTCAATGGTATTTTGGCAGTTAACTTGTGTAGATTGTTCTTAATAGTCTTCTAGATAGATTAGTATCATAGCTTTTCATTTACTCGTTGATTTATCATGAAAGGCAATCAAAATGCCTTCAGTTTTAGGAGTTATTTTCTTTATTTTATTGCAGGTAGATGAATCTAGGTAGAAAACGTCAATTATGCATGTTGCACATTAATTTTTCATAGCTGGTGAGAATAGAAGGGTAAATGGATCTCATCTACTAGTAAGAGAAACTAAAAAAGATATAAGAGCTTTCCAAATATTGTACGGCAAATCATCATGTCGTAAAGACTTATCCTAAACTACCTATAAAAGAGGTAAAGTAGAAACATGATGGAATTGTTATTGTAGAGGCTCTTAAAGCTTGCTTGATGAGCAAGCAATGCTTGTGTCGGAAGATGTTGATTGTATCTTCTTACTGCATGTCCATTGGACAAAAACTCAAAGAAGTGTGATTACGCTTGTTTAGAGGAAATATGCTCAAATTTAAAGAATTGGTAAGAATAAGAATGAATGTGATTGTGTGCCACCTTTTGGAGAGCAATACAAGATAGAAAAAGAAGTCCCGCCTCATACAAGTAAGAAAACAACGGAGAAAAAACCTTTTGAAGTCAAAAGGGGAGTGCTTTTGATTAAACAAAAAAGGGTGTGGTAAGAAATGACACTTTCTATTAAGAAGCGTTCGGGGAGAAGTACTTGGAAACAACGCTGCCTGATTTGTCGCAAGCCACTCGGAAAGCCCGTCACATCCTCCCAACGCTAACTCTCGCATGCAGGCGCCGAGTTCCGTAGGAAGCGTCCTCAAGTTCGGGCATCCTAGTACGTACAATTTCTCCAGCTTTGGTAGTGAGGCCTGCAAATGGAATGTAAATGTGTGAATGTGGAAGCACAAAATTAAAATAGAACGTTGAAGGCCAAGAAGTTACTCACGTTCACTGTCTGGAGGCGGCTGCAACCGTACAAATTCAGTTCCCGCAGAGTTGTCGGGAGGACGGAAAGAGATTCCAAAGATGAGCATCCTTGAAGGTCAAGAAGCTCCAACGACGAAAGTTCTGTGCGTGGACGAAAGAAAGTTCAGCATAAAATAGGATGAAAAAGGTTTCACTTGACAAAAGTTCAGCAAAGTATGGCTTTTTGGATTAAAGAAGTCCTGTTTTTGGACTTTTTTGAGGTTTTAGATATTATACTCGGATACAAAACTCCCTCTTAATGATGAAATGGTTGTAATGAAATGTAACCTAAAGTCTTCGAAGTTTAGAAGTTTTTGTAGGAATGACTTTTATTTGCATCAAATTTGTAGATGCTATCCACCAAATGTGGCTGTGTCATCATTCTAGTCCTTAATATTATTAAAAGAAAAAGTCTGAATACAAAAAAGAGCCTCTTTCAACTCTCAAATTATTTATAAACCATAATATTAGTAACAATGAGATTGAAGTTACATATAAGAAGCA
>CM035420.1:35306309-35343809 GCA_020310875.1 Ceratopteris richardii | reverse complement strand
ACCTTTCCTAATAGAGAAGAGCCCTAGAGGGCAAATTTATTGTTTGCGGTATTCAACCTAGTCTGGAGTCTCTCAAAGGATTTTCTTCCTTAAAGATTGGGTGGCATTGCTCTTGCCACTGGTGGGTCTTGCCTCCTTGAGATAATATGGATTTTTACTAAAATTACCTCTATGCTTTTTTCACAATGCAATGAGGACCATTCTACTTGCAATATCTTAAGATCTTGGGAGAAGTTACATTCTGCACTCATTCAACTTGCTCCATCTTGTGCCGAGAAGCAACTTTGACAACCTATCAGTTGGAAGCGATTGGGGCCCTAGGTGTAGTGTGACTGACTGGATCAGCTTTAAGAGTCTCCTTAAAGGGCAACAATAGCCCTGATGTATGGTGATGAGTGGTGTGTGTGATATGATTATGGATGTTGAGTTTGTGATTCTATGAGACTGGGTGACTCAAGTTGATCCCCAAGCTTAAAAGACTTGGCTTGGGACCTTTACTCTGACTAAGGTTTTGATTGTTACCTGACGTATTCATCAAGATGGGACTCTCTTTTTTGAGATTGGTGAGGGCAGGCGGATGATTAGCTCATGAATTGAGCCTCATACCATAGGGTAAGAAGAGTAAGAATGTGCAATGGAAGTTTACAAATTGCTAGGAAGACTAGTTACCCGATTCCTAATACAAGACAAGACAACCGTGGAGCTCAAATTTCAAGATTGGGTAGGAATAAGTAATCTCCTCAACCCATCGAATATGTATTGACATTTTCATTCCTAGATTGCAAATGTGCCCACAAATTCATTCCAAAAGTATCCACGACTTACAAAGCACACATTGGAAGATATGCTTTCATTTGGTAAATGAAATACGATATGCCTCTATGAAACCGTCAGAGAGAGGAGGCCAACTTTTTTTTCAACATAAAGATTCAGCCAAAGCCAACTCCCTCGAGCATGCTTTTGATGGTTTTCTAGATAGTTAACTTGTGTGGATAGTTAACTTGTATAGATTGTCAATGGTTTTTTGGATAGTTAACTTGTGTAGATTGTTCTTAATAGTCTTCTAGATAGATTAGTATCATAGCTTTTCATTTACGCTTCGATTTATCATGAAAGGCAATCAAAATGCCTTCAATTTTAGGGAGTTATTTTCTTTATTTTATTGCAGGCAGATGAATCTAGGTAGAATACGTCAATTATGCATGTTGCACATTAATTTTTCATAGCTAGTGAGAATAGAAGGGTAAATGGATCTCATCTACTAAAACAGATATAAGAGTTTTCCAAATATTGTACGGCAAATCGTCATGTCGTAAGGACTTATCCTAAACTAGTTGTAACAGAGGTAAAGTAGAAAGATGCTGGAGTTGTATCTTCTTATTGCATGCTCATTGGCCAAAAACTCAAAGAAGAGGGATTATGCTTGTTTAGAGGAAATGTGCTCAAATTTAAAGAATTGGTAAAAATACGAATGAATGTGATTGTGTGCCACCTTTTGGAGAGCAATACAAGATAGAACAAATAGAGGGAAGTACGTGGAAACAACGCTGCCTGATTGGTCACAAGCCATTGGGAAAGCCCATCACATCCCTTTAAGTGCAGCTCTCGCATGCAGGCGCCGAGTTCCGTAGGAAGCGCCCTCAAGTACCGGCATCCTGCTGCGTGGAATTCCTGCAGCTTTGGTAGCGAGGCCTGCAAATGGAATGTAAATGTGTGGATGTGGAAGCACAAAATTAAAATAGAACGTTGAAGGCCAAGAAGTTACTCACGTTCACTGTCTGGAGGCGGCTGCAACTGTTCAACGCCAGTTTCTGCAGAGTTGTCGGGAGGACGGAAAGAGCTTCCAAAGATGTGCATTCTCGAAGGTCAAGAATCTCCAACGACGAAAGTTCTGTGCGTGGACGAAAGAAAGTTCACCACTATTGTTTTACAAAGTCACGAGCAAAGTATGGCTTTTCAGTGTGTTAGATATTAATATTCTTCACTTAGAAAATTTGATACACTGAATTTAGAAAATTTGATACACTGAATTGATAAAAATTGTTGTAATGATGAAATGTAACCCAAAGTCTTCGAAGTTTAGAAGTTTTTGTTCTTTTTGCTCAGATATACACTGAATTGATAAAAATTGTTGTAATGATCAAATGTAACCTAAAGTCTTCGAAGTTTAGAAGTTTTTGTTCTTTTTGCTCAGATCACGTTTTAAATTATAAAAGCAAGGAAAAATTTACAAAAACAAGGCAAAATCTTCCTTTTTTCATTTGTTTCAAAGCTTTAAAAAACAAAAGCTACAACGAAGGCTTATAACCGTTTCGTCTTCGCTTTTCGCTTTTTTATTTTTTTTTGTTTTTAGCGGGGAACTTTCTTACAATAACCCATCGTTTTGTCAAAACAGAGTAAGGATTTGTAGATCTACCACTCTTTAGACGACTTGTCGAAGTCTTATCAAATTTTAGTTTGAATTGATAAAATATTCAATTATAAAAAACAAGTGGATTAAGAATCAAAATATTCAAATATAAAGAAATATATATATTGATAGAATGAGTATTAAAAAGCGGATTAGATCCCAAAATATTCAATATCAAAGGCATTGCACTAGCCACCAGATATTCAAAATAAAAAGCAATGCATTGAACAAAAATTCTTAGTAGCAATGCATTGAACACCAAAGAGAACAGTGATTGGAACCAAATGTATGCAGAAGAGAAATCTTTAGTGAAATGCTAGCGAAGAAAAAGAGCGATACTATCTAACGGAACATTTATAGGCGGAAGTATTCAATTTCTCAAGATTAACTTGGTCCATTTGTAGGAATGACTTTGATATGCATTAAATTTGTAGATGCTATCCACCAAATGTGGCTAGTTGAATGTTAGATTTATTTGGAACTTGACACTCTACCAATTAATACTTGTGATTGGTCAAGGGTGAGAGCTCCAGGGAGCAAGGGCTCTAGAATGAGTCATCAAGGTTATTCCATCTCTTTAGGGTCGCCATATGAGGGGTGTTTGGACCTAAGAGAAGACTCTAAATATGCCAAGGGGGAGGGACATTTAAGTCTTGGAGAGGCATGGTAGGTACAAAATTGGAATCTTTCATTTGGTATTAGAGCATGAGTGAGACACGAGGAAAGTGTTTGAGAGGAACCCAACCCATCTTAAGGCCTATTCAAGAAAATTGGGACTTATTCATGAGTTTGCGACACTTCTATGTTTCCTAACTATATGTTTTTTGAATGATTCATGTTATTTAAATATCTTAAAAAGTTACTAGATTGGTATTCAAGCTTCTCCAACTTTACAAGAGGTAGTTTCCTCTCTTGCTAATAAACAAATCTTCAAATCTTAGTGTAAGCCTAATATCATAAATTGGAAGAGACTTGGGCTCACATTGCTCCTAATTTACAACACCAAGGCTTGAATTCAAGGAACTTCCAAAGTGGATAAAAATATTTGCATTGCTATACATATTACAAGTTTTATAATTGTTTAAAGGATCAATATTAGAGTTCGAAGGTCATGTAGTATCATCATTCTAGTCCTGAATATTATTAAAGAAAAATTTTGAATACAAAAAAGAGCTTCTTTCAACTCTCAAATTGTTTATAAACCATAATGTTAGTAACAATGAGATTGAAGTTACATATGAGAAGCAAATTACCATCGTAATAAGACTCAAGATTGATCATGCTAATGAGACATTTGACAAACATTGAGCAAATTATAAATTTTAAAAGTAGTTCATTAATTGAACTTCCAAAAGAAATATTGACCTTATTATGAAAATGCAATTATCAGATCATGAACTCCCATGATACGACAAGAGAAGTTATTGATGCATGTGAAAATGTTTTCTATAGATGCATGCTCGAGTGAAGTGAAGAAGCTGCACTCTGAGGTAATATGTTTGGTGAATTTTGGATAGTTTTTTATGAAATGATCATTCCCTTTAAAGTACTTACAAAAAAATTTCTACTTTTTTTATTTCTTCTCATCTTTACCTTCCTTCTTTGAATGTGCAACATTGGAAAATTTTTGCTTACTAGTAGATGAGCTCCGTTTACCTTTGCCCTTCTGACCAGCCAGGAAAGCTTGATCTGCAACAGATATAATGGACCTATTCTACCTATAGTGACCTTTGTCCAATAGAACAAAGAATAACTCCTCAAATGATATGGAATTCGGATTGCCTTTCATCATAAAACAAAGAGTAGAAGCAAAACTCTGATATGAATTAGAAGACCATTCATGACTTTTTGCACAAGTGAGCTATCCGGTATAACTTCATCAACAAAAATCAACATTTCCTTCAAGTCCTTGATCTTTGTTAGAAAATTGTCCATAGGATCACCTTCATTCATATGCTCTTTCTCCAACTATTTTCAGAGGTAAGCAACACGAGCCTCATCATTAGCCTCGTACAATATGCTAAGTGTATCCCGAGCATCCTTGGCTATTCGGCAAGAGTGAATGTGAGGAATAATGGCATGTTTGATATACAAGGCTATCAGTGTTTGAGCCTCATACCATAGGATAAGAAGAGTAAGAATGTGCAATGGAAGTTGCCTACAAAATTGCTAGGAAGGACTAGTTACCCGATTCCTAATACAAGACAAGAGAACCCTAGAGCTCAAATATCAAGATTTTGTAGGAATAAGTAATCTCCTCAACCCATCGAAGAAGAACAAATGCAACTAAAAAAATATGCATTGCCATTTTCATTCCTAGATTGCAAATGTATCCACCACTTCATTCCAAAAGCATCCTCGACTTACAAAGCAGACATTAGAAGATATGCTTTCAATTGCTAAATGAAATATGATATGCCTCTATGAAACCGTCAAAGAGAGGAAGCCAACTTTTTTTTCCAAAATAAAGATTCAGCCAAAGCCTACTCCCCAAAGCATGCTCTTTCTAGATAGTTAACTTGTGTAGATAGTTAATTTGTATAAATTGTCAACGGTTTTCAAGATAGTTATCTTGTGTAGATTGTTCTTAATAGTCTTCTAGATAGATTAGTATCATAGCTTTTCATTTACTCTTCCATTTATCACGAAAGGCAATCAAAATGCCTTCACTCTTAGGGAGTTATTTTCTTTATTTGATGGCAGGTAGATGAATCTAGGTAGAATACGTCAATTTTGCATGTTGCACATTAATTTTTCATAGCTAGGGAGAATAGAAGGGTAAATGGATCTCATCTACCAGTACGGAGAACTTTTTTAATCCCAGAAAGTCCAATAAGAAAGACAAAGATGAGATGAAACTAAAAAAGATATAATGGCTTTGCAAATATTGTACGGAAAATCATCATGTCGTAAAGACTTATCCTAAACTAGCTGCAAGAGAGGCAAAGTAGAAAGATGCTGGATTTGTTATTGTAGAGGCTCTTAAAGCTTGCTTGATGGGCAAGGAATGCTTGTGTCGGAAGATGTTGATTGGATCTTCTTATTGCATGTTCACTGGCCAGAAAACTCGAAGAAGTGTGATTATGCTTGTTTAGAGGAAATGTGCTCAAATTTAAAGAATTGGTAAGAGTAAGAATGAATGTGATTGTGTGCCACCTTTTGGAGACCAATACAAGATAGAACAAATAGAGAGAAGTACTTAGAATAAGAATGAATGTGATTGTGTGCCAGAGTGTGATTGTGTGCCACCTTTTGGAGACCAATACAAGATAGAACAAATAGAGAGAAGTACTTAGAATAATAATGAATGTGATTGTGTGCCAGAATGTGATTGTGTGCCAGAAGTACTTCAAACTTTCTATTAAGAAGCGTTCTGAAGAGGAGTACTTGGAAACAACGCTGCCTGATTGGTCGCAAGCCACTCGGAAAGCCCATCACATCCCATCAACCACAACTCTCGCATGCAGGCGCCGAGTTCCGTAGGAAGCGTCCTTAAGTTCGGGCATCCTTGTGCGCTGAATTCCTGCAGCTTTGGTAACGAGCCCTGCAAATGTGAATGTTTATACACAAAATTAAAATAGAACATTTATACGCAAGAAGTTACGTGTAAATGTGTAAATGTGTTTATACAGAAGAAGTTACTAACGTTGACAGTCTGGAGGCTGCTGCAACCGTTCAACCTCAGTGTCTGCAGAGTTGTCGGGAGGACGGAAAGAGCTTGCAAAGATGTGCATTGTTGGAGGTTGAGAAGTTCCAACGACGAAAGTTCTGTGCGTGCACGAAAGAAAGTTCAGCATAAAATCGGATGAAAAAGGTTTCACTTGAAGACGTCTCACTATTGTTTTACAAAGCCACGAGCAAAGTATGGCTTTTCAGTGTGTTAGATAAAAATTTGATACACTTAATTTTGAAAATTTGATACACTGAATTGATATTAAAGAAGTAACTCATACTCCTTTTCCCTTCTTCGGTCTTTTTTTTAGCGGGGGACTTTCTTATAATAACCCATACTCTACCATTGGTATACTTGCACTCGGTCAAGGACGAGAGCTCGAGGGTGCAAGGGCTCTAGAATTAGTCATCGAGGTTATTCCCTCTCTTTAGGGTCACTATATGAGGGGTTTGACCTTAGAGAAGACTCTAAATGTGCCATGGGCGAGGGCAATTTAAGTTTTGGAGAGGCATGATAGGTAGATAATTCAAATCTTTCATTTGCTATCAGAGCATGAGTGAGACACAAGAAAAGTGTTTGAGAGGAAGTCAACTCAAGTTAAGGCCTATTCAAGAAAATTGGGACTTATTCATGATTTTCATACAATTCTATGTTTCCCAACTCTATGTTTTTTGAATGATTCATGCTATTTAAATATCTTAAAAACTTACTAGAGATTGGTATTCAAGCTTCCTCAAATTTACAAGAGGTAGTTTCCTCCCTTGCTCATAAAGAAATCTTCAAATCTTTGTTTGGCCCTAATATTGCAAAGTGGAAGAGACATGGGCTCAGCTTGCTCCTAATTTACAACACTAAGGCTTGAACTCAGGGAACATCCAAAGTGGATAAAAATATTTACATTGCTATACATATTACAATTTATAATTGTTTAAGGGATCAATATTAGAGTTTGAACCGCATGTATTGTCATCATTCTCGCCCTTAATATTATTAAAGAAAAAAGTTTGAATACATTAAAAAAGAGCCTCTTTCAACTTTCAAATTATTTATAAACCATAATATTACGAACAG
This sequence comes from Ceratopteris richardii, assembly GCA_020310875.1. NCBI lineage: Eukaryota > Viridiplantae > Streptophyta > Polypodiopsida > Polypodiales > Pteridaceae > Ceratopteris > Ceratopteris richardii. Next base: position 35,336,655 of record CM035420.1, on the reverse strand, counting down.
TGAGATTGAAGTTACATATAAGAAGCAAAATATCATTATAATAAGACTCAAGATTGATCATACTAATGACAGAGTTGAAAAACCTCAACATTGAAAAAACTCAACAATGAAAAAACTCAACATTGAGCATATTATAAATTTTAAAAGTAGTTCATTAATCGAACTTCCAAAAGAAATATTGACCTTCTTATGAAAATGCAAAACATGTTGAAATTTAGATAAAAAAGTGTACTAAACGAAATCTTTTAAAAGTATCCAGTTACTTTTAAAATTATATTAAATATTGATATTAAAACACACACACACATATACCTATTCGGGAGAGCTCAAAATATTTAGAAATATTAAAAATTGATAGATTTATATGTATGTATGTATGTATGTATGTATGTATGTATGTATGTATGTATGTATGTATGTATGTATGTATGTATGTATGTATGTATGTATATATATATATATATATATATATATATATATCTATATCTATATATATATATATATATATATATATATATATATATATATATATATATATATATATATATATATATATATATATATATATATATATATATATATATATATACATGCATATATACATACCTAGAGGAGAACTAAATATAATTACAATGAAGAAAATTGATGTCAATCCTTTATGTTCTTATGAAAGGATCGTGGCATGTAGATCTTTCAGAATTACATCGATAATAATTATTCTTGGAGCTCTAATAGATTATTAGAGAATTTTACAAAGAAGGTTTATAACCCTCTCGTTCTCCTCATGTGAGGCCCACTTGGTTTCGATCTTGTTGCTCTTTAGGAAGAACACTACATGATGCCTAAAGGGTGGGGGCTTGAGTATTCACATGTTTCGGGCAACGATTATATTATCTTTAACTATGGTATGTTCAGTCTCAAAAGTAGAGATTCTGTTGGAGTTAGTTGTCTACGGAAGCATGTAAACAACACAAGGAAGAAGAAGAAGAAGAAGAAGAAGAAGAAGAAGAAGAAGAAGAAGCTTGAATCACAACACACAATATTGAACATATTACCACTAGAATGTACAAAGACAGGTAACCCGTTCGGGATACAGGCATATATCCAAGCTGGGGAAAACACCTCCTAAAGAGGGAAAAAAATGTCTGGGTGGTGCTAGTGTGTTCACAAACACATCACTACCTAAGTATATCAACAAATCCCCCCTGGGAGTGATGCAGTGAATAAGGACCTGACACTCATGTATAAGGAAGTGACAAGCTATGTGGAATCATTCTACAAAAGGAAGTAGGCGCAAAGCTTTGTGGAAAGCTTCAAAGTTCTCCCTATGAAGAGCCTTCATGAAAAGGTCTGCAATGTTCTCCTGCGTGGGCACATATGAGAAGCTGATTTCTATAACAGAGAACCTCTCCCTAACATAATGATAATGCACCTCAATGTGCTTAGTGCGAGCATGGAACATAGGGCTCCTCACAACTTCCAATGTGCTCTGATTGTCATTGAAGATCGTGGTGGTAGAAGATTGACAAACACCAAAATCAACCATAAGGCATCTAAGCCACACACCATCAACAGTCGCTATGAAAGATGCCCTATACTCAACCTCACAACTAGAAGTGGCCATAGTAAGGTGCTTCTTGCATAGCCAAGATATGCATGAGCTACCAAGCATGAAGCAAAAAACACTAGTGGACAAACAAGTTTCATAAGAACCATCCCAGTCAAAGTTAAAAAAAGCATGCAAATCTGGTGGTAGCAATCCCCCCTTGGGATAAAAAACCCAAGTAGCTCGGTACCACTCAAATAGTGAAAAATGTGCTTAACCACTTGCCAATGCTTGGCATCAAGGCAATGCATAAACGTGCTCAGTTGTGAAACAACAAACTAAATATTTGGCCAAATAATCCATAATTAAATCAAGCATCCAACACCTTGCTGATAGAGAACAACATCAAATGCATCTCCAGCATCATGAAGACTCAATCGTAAACTAGTCTCCATAGGAATGGAAATAGATTTAGAGTCTTTAAGGCCAAAATGTTGCAATAATATGTCAATATATTTCTTTTGACACAAAGCTATTCTACCATCATCATGCATAAATTGAATGCCCAAATATTGATGCAAATGCCTCAAATCAGATAGCTCAAATGTGGTATGCAAATCACTCTTGGAATCAGCAATTTGCTTCTCATGTCAGTCTTGGAATCAGCAATTAGCTTCTCATGAGGGCTAGTAAGCAGCATGTCATCAACATACACAACAATGATGAGAAGCAAATCATTAGCACACTTTACATATAAGGTTCTTTCAGTTGAACTATTCTCAAAGCCATGTGCAATCAAATAGGCATGTATCTTTTCATAAAAAGTTGGTGGTGCTTGCTTTAAACCATATAATGCCTTCTTTATCCTGCACACTTGATTTTCATGCCCTTTTTTCACAAAGCGACAAGGATGAAGACATATGCTTCTTTCTGCGAACCACCATTCAAAAATGGTTTTTTTACTATGCGATTGACGTACATTCTAACCATGATGAGTGCAAGTGCATAGATGCTACAAATAGTAGTCATTTGACATGTAGGTGCAAAGGTTCCATCAAAAGGAATACCTGTTTCCTGCACATATCCATTTTCAACAAGGCTAGCGTTATACCTGTCAATTGTTCCATCAAGTTTACGCTTCAACTTGTATATCCACTTAATGCCAATGGCCTTCTTGCTAGGAGGAAAGTCACATAATGACCAAGTAACATTTATCATCATAGCATCATATTCAGATTGCATTACAGGCATCCAATGTTCACATTTATGTGCTTCAACAAACAAAACAGGCTTAGTCTCATAAAAAAGACTAGAGGGAGCCATACCATAGCAATTTCATGCAAAACAGGCACAATTAGAGCCTGAACGAATATGGTACAAAAAAAGTGCATCCAATTTGATGTCATGCAAAGCTTGCATTAGCTATTTTTGCATAGTCTTTGCCTCCTCGATATCAGCTCTCTCATCAACAAGTGCACCATGTAAATGTGCATCAGAAATGCAATGATCTACATCATTGCATGAAACTTATAAAGGCTCACAAGTGGTCTCCATAAGACTAGCAATAAACTATCCACCTATAAAAAGAGGTAGCATATCATACATGTCTTTGGAGCTAACAAAAAAAGACACATAGATAGACAGACAGGCAGATAGATATATAGATATATAGATAAATAGATAGATAGATAGATAGATAGATAGATAGATAGATAGATAGATAGATAGAAGGATAGATAGATAGATAGATAGATAGATATATAGATAGATAGATAGATAGATAGATAGATAGATCGATCGATAGATAGATAGATAGATAGATAGATAGATAGATAGATAGATAGATAGATAGATAGATAGATAGATAGATAGATAGATAGATAGATAGATAGATAGATAGATAGATAGATAGATAGATCCATCAATAGATAGATAGATAGATAGATAGATAGATAGATAGATAGATTGGTAGGTAGATAGACAGATAGATAGCTAGCTAACTAGCTAGCTGGATAGATAGATAGATAGATAGATAGATAGATAGATAGATAGATAGATAGATAGATAGATAGATAGATAGATAGATAGATAGATAGATAGATAGAAGATAGATAGATAGATAGATAGATAGATAGATAGATAGATAGATAGATAGATAGATAGATAGATAGATAGATAGATAGATAAATAGATAGATAGATTTATAGATAGATATATAGATAGATAAGTAGGTAGGTAGATAGATAGATAGGTAGCTAGCTAGATAGATAGATAGATAGGTAGGTAGGTAGGTACGTATGTAGGTGGGTAGGTAGCTAGGTAGGTAGGTAGGTAGGTAGGTAGGTAGATAGATAGATAGATAGATAGATAGATAGATAGATAGATAGATAGATAGATAGATAGATAGATAGATAGATAGATAGATAGATAGATAGATAGATAGATAGATAGATAGACAGACAGACAGATAGATAGATAGATAGATAGATAGATAGATAGATAGATAGATAGATAGATAGATGATGGATAGATAGATGGATAGATAGATAGATAGATAGATAGATAGATAGATAGATAGATAGATAGATAGATAGATAGATAGATAGATAGATAGATAGATAGATAGATAGATAGATAGATAGATAGATAGATAGATAGATAGATAGATAGATAGGTACATAGATAGATAGATAGATAGTAAGATAGATAGATTTGATCTTGCTCTGAGGAAACAATGGCATGTAAACAAGAAGCGACTATAGATTTTGAGGCCCATCTATATTATGTTTACCATAATGAATGCCTCATAATCACACTTGGAGCTTGATGTTGAAAAGAACTCAGGGATATATATCTCTGTGATGAAAAATGAACATTTAACAAATTTATTTTCAAGTTAGCTTGCAAATCTATAAGGAACACTGAATCACTCATATCTTTTGGGATATGCCCAACTGAAGTTCAGCTCCAATGAATAAACCCATAAATCACCTCCAAAGGTATCGTCTTTTTAGTTTTGTGGTTTGAACTATTGTAAGAAAACTGAACTAACGGGACAAAACTATCCCAATCTATTTTCTTTCCTAAAGTATATGCCCAAAGCATATCTTTTAGTATTTAATTAACTCTTTTTCTCTAAGTGTCTCTCTATTGATTTAGGTAGCTCATGCAATCTAAAATTATTCTAAATAAACAGTTTACAACTCATGGAGCTACAATTGATTCCTTACTAGGAACAAAGTGTGCCATTTTAATGAAACAATCTCCCAGCATAAGAATAACATTCTTTTATCATGGTGTCCTAGGTAAACCCGATACGGAGTCCATGGAAATATTTTCCATATAGTACTATAGTAATTCCAATCGTTGTAAGAGACCTAGAGGATTATTCCTCTCCCCTTTATTCAGTTGCCATTTAAAAGATTGATTTATATAATTGTTTACATCTTTGACTATCTTTGGCCACCAAAATGTGCATCTAATCAACGATCAAGTTTTCTACACACCTAGATGTCCCGTACAAAGTACATTGTGGTTCTTGAACATGAATAGTAGTTTGGGGAATAGTATTATCTGGGAGATTGTGAGGGATGAACGGCTCCGAGATTGATCATATAATAATTATATGATGTATTGACTAAGTGTGGTGCTAGGTCACACATTATGGCAATGTCTTGCCTCCTTTACTGAGGATGATGTCAAAGGTCCATGGTGTTGAATACCTTTTGATCAGTTTGCAGATGATTAGTTGCATCTTAGACGAGGAGAGTAGCCATCGATTTACTTGGCTCCACATAGGCAAGTGCTAACTACAAAGGTGCAGTGCCTCCTTGCATCATCTCGATTCTGAGTGCATTATCTCCTAGCTTGCCCATCCTCAATAGGAGATCACGATGACTAGGATAAGTAATTGGCGTTTTCCATAAAAAAACAAGCTATTCATTGAAACTCAGATCGGCAATTGTATCTCTAGGGAGTTCTTTGCAACTGTCTGATCTCGCCAGTCATTAGGTTCCATAAGGTAGCTTCCACAAATGAATGGCTCTTGTGCCATTGAGTATGTAGAACCAAGCAAGATAGCTGCTCACTTCTACCACACCCTCTTGACGAGACCCTATCTAAGACTTGGTAAGATTGCACGAAGTGCATCTTGGCACATGTACAATGTTTGGTGACTATTGAAATACACGATATGCTTTTGATGCCTCGTATTGACCTTTCCTATTAGAGAGGAGCCCTAGAGGGAAATTTTATTTCTCATGGTCTTCTTCCTAGTCTGGAGTCCCTCAAAGGATTTTCATCATTAAAGGTTCGGTGTCGTTGCTCTTGCCACTGGTGGGTCTTGCCTACTTGAGATCATATGGATTTTGACTAAAATTAGGTGTATACTTTTCTCACAATGTAGTGAGGACCATTTTTCTTGCAATATCTTAAGGTCTTGGGAGATGTTACATCCCACATTCATTCAACTTGCTCCATCTTGTGTCGAGGAGCAACTCTGACAACCTATCAGTTGGAAGCGCTCAGGGCCCTAGGTGTAGTCTAACTATCTAGATCAACTTTAGAGCCTCCTTGAAGTGCAACAATAGGCCTGATGTATGGTGATGTGTGTGATATGATTATCAATGTTGAGGTTGTGATTCTATGAGACTGGGGGACTGAGGTTGATCCCCAAGCTTAGATGGCTTGGGTTGGACCTTTACTCTGAACGAGGTTTTGATTGTTACCTGATGTATTCATCAAGATGGGAAAGACTAGGTACCCGATTCCTAATACAAGACAAGAGAACCCTAGAGCTCAAATATCAAGATTTTGTAGGAATAAGTAATCTCCTCAACCCATCGAAGAAGAACAAATGCAACTAAAAAAATATGCATTGCCATTTTCATTCCTAGATTGCAAATGTATCCACCACTTCATTCCAAAAGCATCCTCGACTTACAAAGCAGACATTAGAAGATATGCTTTCAATTGCTAAATGAAATATGATATGCCTCTATGAAACCGTCAAAGAGAGGAAGCCAACTTTTTTTTCCAAAATAAAGATTCAGCCAAAGCCTACTCCCCAAAGCATGCTCTTTCTAGATAGTTAACTTGTGTAGATAGTTAATTTGTATAAATTGTCAACGGTTTTCAAGATAGTTATCTTGTGTAGATTGTTCTTAATAGTCTTCTAGATAGATTAGTATCATAGCTTTTCATTTACTCTTCCATTTATCACGAAAGGCAATCAAAATGCCTTCACTCTTAGGGAGTTATTTTCTTTATTTGATGGCAGGTAGATGAATCTAGGTAGAATACGTCAATTTTGCATGTTGCACATTAATTTTTCATAGCTAGGGAGAATAGAAGGGTAAATGGATCTCATCTACCAGTACGGAGAACTTTTTTAATCCCAGAAAGTCCAATAAGAAAGACAAAGATGAGATGAAACTAAAAAAGATATAATGGCTTTGCAAATATTGTACGGAAAATCATCATGTCGTAAAGACTTATCCTAAACTAGCTGCAAGAGAGGCAAAGTAGAAAGATGCTGGATTTGTTATTGTAGAGGCTCTTAAAGCTTGCTTGATGGGCAAGGAATGCTTGTGTCGGAAGATGTTGATTGGATCTTCTTATTGCATGTTCACTGGCCAGAAAACTCGAAGAAGTGTGATTATGCTTGTTTAGAGGAAATGTGCTCAAATTTAAAGAATTGGTAAGAGTAAGAATGAATGTGATTGTGTGCCACCTTTTGGAGACCAATACAAGATAGAACAAATAGAGAGAAGTACTTAGAATAAGAATGAATGTGATTGTGTGCCAGAGTGTGATTGTGTGCCACCTTTTGGAGACCAATACAAGATAGAACAAATAGAGAGAAGTACTTAGAATAATAATGAATGTGATTGTGTGCCAGAATGTGATTGTGTGCCAGAAGTACTTCAAACTTTCTATTAAGAAGCGTTCTGAAGAGGAGTACTTGGAAACAACGCTGCCTGATTGGTCGCAAGCCACTCGGAAAGCCCATCACATCCCATCAACCACAACTCTCGCATGCAGGCGCCGAGTTCCGTAGGAAGCGTCCTTAAGTTCGGGCATCCTTGTGCGCTGAATTCCTGCAGCTTTGGTAACGAGCCCTGCAAATGTGAATGTTTATACACAAAATTAAAATAGAACATTTATACGCAAGAAGTTACGTGTAAATGTGTAAATGTGTTTATACACAAGAAGTTACTAACGTTGACAGTCTGGAGGCTGCTGCAACCGTTCAACCTCAGTGTCTGCAGAGTTGTCGGGAGGACGGAAAGAGCTTGCAAAGATGTGCATTGTTGGAGGTTGAGAAGTTCCAACGACGAAAGTTCTGTGCGTGCACGAAAGAAAGTTCAGCATAAAATCGGATGAAAAAGGTTTCACTTGAAGACGTCTCACTATTGTTTTACAAAGCCACGAGCAAAGTATGGCTTTTCAGTGTGTTAGATAAAAATTTGATACACTTAATTTTGAAAATTTGATACACTGAATTGATATTAAAGAAGTAACTCATACTCCTTTTCCCTTCTTCGGTCTTTTTTTTAGCGGGGGACTTTCTTATAATAACCCATACTCTACCATTGGTATACTTGCACTCGGTCAAGGACGAGAGCTCGAGGGTGCAAGGGCTCTAGAATTAGTCATCGAGGTTATTCCCTCTCTTTAGGGTCACTATATGAGGGGTTTGACCTTAGAGAAGACTCTAAATGTGCCATGGGCGAGGGCAATTTAAGTTTTGGAGAGGCATGATAGGTAGATAATTCAAATCTTTCATTTGCTATCAGAGCATGAGTGAGACACAAGAAAAGTGTTTGAGAGGAAGTCAACTCAAGTTAAGGCCTATTCAAGAAAATTGGGACTTATTCATGATTTTCATACAATTCTATGTTTCCCAACTCTATGTTTTTTGAATGATTCATGCTATTTAAATATCTTAAAAACTTACTAGAGATTGGTATTCAAGCTTCCTCAAATTTACAAGAGGTAGTTTCCTCCCTTGCTCATAAAGAAATCTTCAAATCTTAGTTTGGCCCTAATATTGCAAAGTGGAAGAGACATGGGCTCAGCTTGCTCCTAATTTACAACACTAAGGCTTGAACTCAGGGAACATCCAAAGTGGATAAAAATATTTACATTGCTATACATATTACAATTTATAATTGTTTAAGGGATCAATATTAGAGTTTGAACCGCATGTATTGTCATCATTCTCGCCCTTAATATTATTAAAGAAAAAAGTTTGAATACATTAAAAAAGAGCCTCTTTCAACTTTCAAATTATTTATAAACCATAATATTACGAACAGTGAGATTGAAGTTACATATAAGAAGCAAAATATCATTATAATAAGACTCAAGATTGATCATACTAATGACAGAGTTGAAAAACCTCAACATTGAAAAAACTCAACAATGAAAAAACTCAACATTGAGCATATTATAAATTTTAAAAGTAGTTCATTAATCGAACTTCCAAAAGAAATATTGACCTTCTTATGAAAATGCAAAACATGTTGAAATTTAGATAAAAAAGTGTACTAAACGAAATCTTTTAAAAGTATCCAGTTACTTTTAAAATTATATTAAATATTGATATTAAAACACACACACACATATACCTATTCGGGAGAGCTCAAAATATTTAGAAATATTAAAAATTGATAGATTTATATGTATGTATGTATGTATGTATGTATGTATGTATGTATGTATGTATGTATGTATGTATGTATGTATGTATGTATGTATGTATATATATATATATATATATATATATATCTATATCTATATATATATATATATATATATATATATATATATATATATATATATATATATATATATATATATATATATATATATATATATATATATATATATATATATATATATACATGCATATATACATACCTAGAGGAGAACTAAATATAATTACAATGAAGAAAATTGATGTCAATCCTTTATGTTCTTATGAAAGGATCGTGGCATGTAGATCTTTCAGAATTACATCGATAATAATTATTCTTGGAGCTCTAATAGATTATTAGAGAATTTTACAAAGAAGGTTTATAACCCTCTCGTTCTCCTCATGTGAGGCCCACTTGGTTTCGATCTTGTTGCTCTTTAGGAAGAACACTACATGATGCCTAAAGGGTGGGGGCTTGAGTATTCACATGTTTCGGGCAACGATTATATTATCTTTAACTATGGTATGTTCAGTCTCAAAAGTAGAGATTCTGTTGGAGTTAGTTGTCTACGGAAGCATGTAAACAACACAAGGAAGAAGAAGAAGAAGAAGAAGAAGAAGAAGAAGAAGAAGAAGAAGCTTGAATCACAACACACAATATTGAACATATTACCACTAGAATGTACAAAGACAGGTAACCCGTTCGGGATACAGGCATATATCCAAGCTGGGGAAAACACCTCCTAAAGAGGGAAAAAAATGTCTGGGTGGTGCTAGTGTGTTCACAAACACATCACTACCTAAGTATATCAACAAATCCCCCCTGGGAGTGATGCAGTGAATAAGGACCTGACACTCATGTATAAGGAAGTGACAAGCTATGTGGAATCATTCTACAAAAGGAAGTAGGCGCAAAGCTTTGTGGAAAGCTTCAAAGTTCTCCCTATGAAGAGCCTTCATGAAAAGGTCTGCAATGTTCTCCTGCGTGGGCACATATGAGAAGCTGATTTCTATAACAGAGAACCTCTCCCTAACATAATGATAATGCACCTCAATGTGCTTAGTGCGAGCATGGAACATAGGGCTCCTCACAACTTCCAATGTGCTCTGATTGTCATTGAAGATCGTGGTGGTAGAAGATTGACAAACACCAAAATCAACCATAAGGCATCTAAGCCACACACCATCAACAGTCGCTATGAAAGATGCCCTATACTCAACCTCACAACTAGAAGTGGCCATAGTAAGGTGCTTCTTGCATAGCCAAGATATGCATGAGCTACCAAGCATGAAGCAAAAAACACTAGTGGACAAACAAGTTTCATAAGAACCATCCCAGTCAAAGTTAAAAAAAGCATGCAAATCTGGTGGTAGCAATCCCCCCTTGGGATAAAAAACCCAAGTAGCTCGGTACCACTCAAATAGTGAAAAATGTGCTTAACCACTTGCCAATGCTTGGCATCAAGGCAATGCATAAACGTGCTCAGTTGTGAAACAACAAACTAAATATTTGGCCAAATAATCCATAATTAAATCAAGCATCCAACACCTTGCTGATAGAGAACAACATCAAATGCATCTCCAGCATCATGAAGACTCAATCGTAAACTAGTCTCCATAGGAATGGAAATAGATTTAGAGTCTTTAAGGCCAAAATGTTGCAATAATATGTCAATATATTTCTTTTGACACAAAGCTATTCTACCATCATCATGCATAAATTGAATGCCCAAATATTGATGCAAATGCCTCAAATCAGATAGCTCAAATGTGGTATGCAAATCACTCTTGGAATCAGCAATTTGCTTCTCATGTCAGTCTTGGAATCAGCAATTAGCTTCTCATGAGGGCTAGTAAGCAGCATGTCATCAACATACACAACAATGATGAGAAGCAAATCATTAGCACACTTTACATATAAGGTTCTTTCAGTTGAACTATTCTCAAAGCCATGTGCAATCAAATAGGCATGTATCTTTTCATAAAAAGTTGGTGGTGCTTGCTTTAAACCATATAATGCCTTCTTTATCCTGCACACTTGATTTTCATGCCCTTTTTTCACAAAGCGACAAGGATGAAGACATATGCTTCTTTCTGCGAACCACCATTCAAAAATGGTTTTTTTACTATGCGATTGACGTACATTCTAACCATGATGAGTGCAAGTGCATAGATGCTACAAATAGTAGTCATTTGACATGTAGGTGCAAAGGTTCCATCAAAAGGAATACCTGTTTCCTGCACATATCCATTTTCAACAAGGCTAGCGTTATACCTGTCAATTGTTCCATCAAGTTTACGCTTCAACTTGTATATCCACTTAATGCCAATGGCCTTCTTGCTAGGAGGAAAGTCACATAATGACCAAGTAACATTTATCATCATAGCATCATATTCAGATTGCATTACAGGCATCCAATGTTCACATTTATGTGCTTCAACAAACAAAACAGGCTTAGTCTCATAAAAAAGACTAGAGGGAGCCATACCATAGCAATTTCATGCAAAACAGGCACAATTAGAGCCTGAACGAATATGGTACAAAAAAAGTGCATCCAATTTGATGTCATGCAAAGCTTGCATTAGCTATTTTTGCATAGTCTTTGCCTCCTCGATATCAGCTCTCTCATCAACAAGTGCACCATGTAAATGTGCATCAGAAATGCAATGATCTACATCATTGCATGAAACTTATAAAGGCTCACAAGTGGTCTCCATAAGACTAGCAATAAACTATCCACCTATAAAAAGAGGTAGCATATCATACATGTCTTTGGAGCTAACAAAAAAAGACACATAGATAGACAGACAGGCAGATAGATATATAGATATATAGATAAATAGATAGATAGATAGATAGATAGATAGATAGATAGATAGATAGATAGAAGGATAGATAGATAGATAGATAGATAGATATATAGATAGATAGATAGATAGATAGATAGATAGATAGATAGATAGATCGATCGATAGATAGATAGATAGATAGATAGATAGATAGATAGATAGATAGATAGATAGATAGATAGATAGATAGATAGATAGATAGATAGATAGATAGATAGATAGATAGATAGATAGATAGATAGATAGATAGATCCATCAATAGATAGATAGATAGATAGATAGATAGATAGATAGATAGATTGGTAGGTAGATAGACAGATAGATAGCTAGCTAACTAGCTAGCTGGATAGATAGATAGATAGATAGATAGATAGATAGATAGATAGATAGATAGATAGATAGATAGATAGATAGATAGATAGATAGATAGATAGATAGATAGATAGATAGATAGATAGATAGATAGATAGATAGATAGATAGATAGATAGATAGATAGATAGATAGATAGATAGATAGATAAATAGATAGATAGATTTATAGATAGATATATAGATAGATAAGTAGGTAGGTAGATAGATAGATAGGTAGCTAGCTAGATAGATAGATAGATAGGTAGGTAGGTAGGTACGTATGTAGGTGGGTAGGTAGCTAGGTAGGTAGGTAGGTAGGTAGGTAGGTAGATAGATAGATAGATAGATAGATAGATAGATAGATAGATAGATAGATAGATAGATAGATAGATAGATAGATAGATAGATAGATAGATAGATAGATAGATAGATAGACAGACAGACAGATAGATAGATAGATAGATAGATAGATAGATAGATAGATAGATAGATAGATAGATGGATGGATAGATAGATGGATAGATAGATAGATAGATAGATAGATAGATAGATAGATAGATAGATAGATAGATAGATAGATAGATAGATAGATAGATAGATAGATAGATAGATAGATAGATAGATAGATAGATAGATAGATAGATAGATAGATAGGTACATAGATAGATAGATAGATAGTAAGATAGATAGATTTGATCTTGCTCTGAGGAAACAATGGCATGTAAACAAGAAGCGACTATAGATTTTGAGGCCCATCTATATTATGTTTACCATAATGAATGCCTCATAATCACACTTGGAGCTTGATGTTGAAAAGAACTCAGGGATATATATCTCTGTGATGAAAAATGAACATTTAACAAATTTATTTTCAAGTTAGCTTGCAAATCTATAAGGAACACTGAATCACTCATATCTTTTGGGATATGCCCAACTGAAGTTCAGCTCCAATGAATAAACCCATAAATCACCTCCAAAGGTATCGTCTTTTTAGTTTTGTGGTTTGAACTATTGTAAGAAAACTGAACTAACGGGACAAAACTATCCCAATCTATTTTCTTTCCTAAAGTATATGCCCAAAGCATATCTTTTAGTATTTAATTAACTCTTTTTCTCTAAGTGTCTCTCTATTGATTTAGGTAGCTCATGCAATCTAAAATTATTCTAAATAAACAGTTTACAACTCATGGAGCTACAATTGATTCCTTACTAGGAACAAAGTGTGCCATTTTAATGAAACAATCTCCCAGCATAAGAATAACATTCTTTTATCATGGTGTCCTAGGTAAACCCGATACGGAGTCCATGGAAATATTTTCCATATAGTACTATAGTAATTCCAATCGTTGTAAGAGACCTAGAGGATTATTCCTCTCCCCTTTATTCAGTTGCCATTTAAAAGATTGATTTATATAATTGTTTACATCTTTGACTATCTTTGGCCACCAAAATGTGCATCTAATCAACGATCAAGTTTTCTACACACCTAGATGTCCCGTACAAAGTACATTGTGGTTCTTGAACATGAATAGTAGTTTGGGGAATAGTATTATCTGGGAGATTGTGAGGGATGAACGGCTCCGAGATTGATCATATAATAATTATATGATGTATTGACTAAGTGTGGTGCTAGGTCACACATTATGGCAATGTCTTGCCTCCTTTACTGAGGATGATGTCAAAGGTCCATGGTGTTGAATACCTTTTGATCAGTTTGCAGATGATTAGTTGCATCTTAGACGAGGAGAGTAGCCATCGATTTACTTGGCTCCACATAGGCAAGTGCTAACTACAAAGGTGCAGTGCCTCCTTGCATCATCTCGATTCTGAGTGCATTATCTCCTAGCTTGCCCATCCTCAATAGGAGATCACGATGACTAGGATAAGTAATTGGCGTTTTCCATAAAAAACAAGCTATTCATTGAACTCAGATCGGCAATTGTATCTCTAGGGAGTTCTTTGCAACTGTCTGATCTCGCCAGTCATTAGGTTCCATAAGGTAGCTTCCACAAATGAATGGCTCTTGTGCCATTGAGTATGTAGAACCAAGCAAGATAGCTGCTCACTTCTACCACACCCTCTTGACTGACGAGACCCTATCTAAGACTTGGTAAGATTGCACGAAGTGCATCTTGGCACATGTACAATGTTTGGTGACTATTGAAATACACGATATGCTTTTGATGCCTCGTATTGACCTTTCCTATTAGAGAGGAGCCCTAGAGGGAAATTTTATTTCTCATGGTCTTCTTCCTAGTCTGGAGTCCCTCAAAGGATTTTCATCATTAAAGGTTCGGTGTCGTTGCTCTTGCCACTGGTGGGTCTTGCCTACTTGAGATCATATGGATTTTGACTAAAATTAGGTGTATACTTTTCTCACAATGTAGTGAGGACCATTTTTCTTGCAATATCTTAAGGTCTTGGGAGATGTTACATCCCACATTCATTCAACTTGCTCCATCTTGTGTCGAGGAGCAACTCTGACAACCTATCAGTTGGAAGCGCTCAGGGCCCTAGGTGTAGTCTAACTATCTAGATCAACTTTTAGAGCCTCCTTGAAGTGCAACAATAGGCCTGATGTATGGTGATGTGTGTGATATGATTATCAATGTTGAGGTTGTGATTCTATGAGACTGGGGGACTGAGGTTGATCCCCAAGCTTAGATGGCTTGGGTTGGGACCTTTACTCTGAACGAGGTTTTGATTGTTACCTGATGTATTCATCAAGATGGGAAAGACTAGGTACCTGACTCGTAATACAAGAAAAGACAACCGTGGAGCTCAAATTTCAAGATTCCGTAGGAATAAGTAATCTCCTCAATCCATTGAAGAAGAGTGAATGCAACTAAAAAGAATATGTGTTGCCATTTTCATTCCTAGATTGCAAATGTGTCCACCACTTCATTCCAAAAGTATCCACGACTTATAAAGCGGACATTGGAACATATGCTTTCATTTGATAAACAAAATACGATATGCCTCTATGAAACCGTCAAAGAGAGGAAGCCAACTTTTTTTTCAACATAAGGATTCAGCCAAAGCCTACTCCCCCGAGCATGCTCTTAATGGCTTTGTAGATAGTTAACTTGTGTGGATAGTTAACTTGTTTAGATTGTCAATGGTTTTTTGGATACTTAAGTTGTGTAGATTGTTCTTAATAGTCTTCTAGATAGATTAGTATCATAGCTTTTCATTTACTCTTCGATTTATCATGAAAGGCAATGAAAATGCCTTTAGTTTTAGGGAGTTATTTTCTTTATTTTATTGCAGGTAGATGAATCTAGGTAGAATAGGTCAATTATGCATGTGGCACATTAATTTCTTATAGATAGTGAGAATAGAAGGGTAAATGGATCTCATCTACTAGTAAGGATAATTTTTTTTATGCTAGAGAGTCCAATAAGAAAGACAAAGATGCAAATATTGTACGGCAAATCATCATGTCGTAAAGATGCTGGAATTGTTATTGTAGAGGCTCTTAAAGCTTGCTTGATGGGCAAGCAATGCTTGTGTCGGAAGATGTTGATTGGATCTTCTTATTGCATGTTCATCGGCCGAAAAAGTCGAAGAAGTGTGATTATGCTTGTCTAGAGGAAATGTGCTCAAATTTAAAGAATTGGTAAGAGTAAGAATGAATGTTCACTTGTAACTTTTTCTCTTTATATAATTAAAGTCCGGGAGATTAGGCTAAGGCCGAACTTCCTTTTTAAAAAAAAAAAAAAAAAATGTGATTGTGTGCCAGAATGTGATTGTGTTCTGAAGGGAAGTACTTGGAAACAACGCTGCCTGATTGGTCGCAAGCCACTCGGAAAGCCCATCACATCCCTCCAACGACAACTCTCGCATGCAGGCGCCGAGTTCCGTAGGAAGCGTCCTCAAGTTCGGGCATCCTGGTGCGTAGAATTCCTCCAGCTTTGGTAGCGAGGCCTGCAAATGGAATGTAAATGTGTGAATGTGGAAGCAGAAAATTAAAATAGAACGTTGAAGGCCAAGAAGTTACGTTCACTGTCTGGAGGCGGCTGCAACTGTTCAACCCCAGTTTCTGCAGAGTTGTCGGGAGGACGGAAAGAGTTTCTAAAGATGTGCATTTTTGAAGATCGAGAAGCTCCAACGACGAAAGTTCTGTGCGTGGACGAAAGAAAGTTCAGCATAAAATAGGATGAAAAAGGTTTCACTTGAAGACGTCTCACTATTGTTTTACGAAGCCACGAGCAAAGTATGGCTTTTCAGTGTGTTAAATATTAATATTCTTCAGTTAGAAAATTTGATACACTGAATTTAGAAAATTTGATACACTGAATTGATTTTAAAGAAGTCTTGTTCTCGGATTTTTTTTCGTTTTAGTTATTATATTCGGATAAAAAACTCCCTCTTAATCATTATAGTAATAAAAATGGTTTTAATGATGAAATGTAACCTAAAGTCTCCGAAGTTTAGAAGTTTTTGTTCTTTCTGCTCAGATCACGTTTTAATTTATAAAAGCAAGGAAAAATTTACAAAAACAAGGCAAAATCTTCCTTTTTTCATTTGTTTCAAAGCTTTAAAAAACAAAAGCTACAACGAAGGCTTATAACCGTTTCGTCTTCGCTTTTCACTTTTTTATTTTTTTTTGTTTTTAGCGGGGAACTTTCTTACAATAACCCATCGTTTTGTCAAAACAGAGTAAGGATTTGTAGATCTACCACTCTTTAGACGACTTGTCGAAGTCTTATCAAATTTTAGTTTGAATTGATAAAATATTCAATTATAAAAAACAAGTGGATTAAGAATCAAAATATTCAAATATAAAGAAATATATATATTGATAGAATGAGTATTAAAAAGCGGATTAGATCCCAAAATATTCAATATCAAAGGCATTGCACTAGCCACCAGATATTCAAAATAAAAAGCAATGCATTGAACAAAAATTCTCAGTAGCAATGCATTGAACACCAAAGAGAACAGTGATTGGAACCAAATGTATGCAGAAGAGAAATCTTTAGTGAAATGCTAGCGAAGAAAAAGAGCGATACTATCTAACGGAACATTTATAGGCGGAAGTATTCAATTTCTCAAGATTAACTTGGTCCATTTGTAGGAATGAATTTTATATGCATTAAATTTGTAGATGCTATCCACCAAATGTGGCTAGTTGAATGTTAGATTTATTTGGAACTTGACACTCTACCAATTAATACTTGTATTTGGTCAAGGGTGAGAGCTCCAGGGAGCAAGGGCTCTAGAATGAGTCATCAAGGTTATTCCATCTCTTTAGGGTTGCCATATGAGGGGTGTTTGGACCTAAGAGAAGACTCTAAATATGCCAAGGGGGAGGGACATTTAAGTCTTGGAGAGGCATGGTAGGTACAAAATTGGAATCTTTCATTTGGTATTAGAGCATGAGTGAGACACGAGGAAAGTGTTTGAGAGGAACCCAACCCATCTTAAGGCCTATTCAAGAAAATTGGGACTTATTCATGAGTTTGCGAAACTTCTATGTTTCCTAACTATATGTTTTTTGAATGATTCATGTTATTTAAATATCTTAAAAAGTTACTAGATTGGTATTCAAGCTTCTCCAACTTTACAAGAGGTAGTTTCCTCTCTTGCTAATAAACAAATCTTCAAATCTTAGTTTAAGCCTAATATCATAAATTGGAAGAGACTTGGGCTCAGATTGCTCCTAATTTACAACACCAAGGCTTGAATTCAAGGAACTTCCAAAGTGGATAAAAATATTTGCATTGCTATACATATTACAAGTTTTATAATTGTTTAAAGGATCAATATTAGAGTTCGAAGGTCATGTAGTATCATCATTCTAGTCCTGAATATTATTAAAAAAAAATTTTGAATACAAAAAAGAGCTTCTTTCAACTCTCAAATTGTTTATAAACCATAATGTTAGTAACAATGAGATTGAAGTTACATATGAGAAGCAAATTACCATCGTAATAAGACTCAAGATTGATCATGCTAATGAGACATTTGACAAACATTGAGCAAATTATAAATTTTAAAAGTAGTTCATTAATTGAACTTCCAAAAGAAATATTGACCTTATTATGAAAATGCAATTATCAGATCATGAACTCCCATGATACGACAAGAGAAGTTATTGATGCATGTGAAAATGTTTTCTGTAGATGCATGCTCGAGTGAAGTGAAGAAGCTGCACTCTGAGGTAATATGTTTGGTGAATTTTGGATAGTTTTTTATGAAATGATCATTCCCTTTAAAGTACTTACAAAAAAATTTCTACTTTTTTTATTTCTTCTCATCTTTACCTTCCTTCTTTGAATGTGCAACATTGGAAAATTTTTGCTTACTAGTAGATGAGCTCCGTTTACCTTTGCCCTTCTGACCAGCCAGGAAAGCTTGATCTGCAACACATATAATGGACCTATTCTACCTATAGTGACCTTTGTCCAATAGAACAAAGAATAACTCCTCAAATGATAAGGAATTCGGATTGCCTTTCATCATAAAACAAAGAGTAGAAGCAAAACTCTGATATGAATTAGAAGACCATTCATGACTGTTTGCACAAGTGAGCTATCCGGTATAACTTCATCAACAAAAATCAACATTTCCTTCAAGTCCTTGATCTTTGTTAGAAAATTGTCCATAGGATCACCTTCATTCATATGCTCTTTCTCCAACTATTTTCAGAGGTAAGCAACACGAGCCTCATCATTAGCCTCGTACAATATGCTAAGTGTATCCCGAGCATCCTTGGCTATTCGGCAAGAGTGAATGTGAGGAATAATGGCATGTTTGATATACAAGGCTATCAGTGTTTGAGCCTCATACCATAGGATAAGAAGAGTAAGAATGTGCAATGGAAGTTGCCTACAAAATTGCTAGGAAGGACTAGTTACCCGATTCCTAATACAAGACAAGAGAACCCTAGAGCTCAAATATCAAGATTTTGTAGGAATAAGTAATCTCCTCAACCCATCGAAGAAGAACAAATGCAACTAAAAAAATATGCATTGCCATTTTCATTCCTAGATTGCAAATGTATCCACCACTTCATTCCAAAAGCATCCTCGACTTACAAAGCAGACATTAGAAGATATGCTTTCAATTGCTAAATGAAATATGATATGCCTCTATGAAACCGTCAAAGAGAGGAAGCCAACTTTTTTTTCCAAAATAAAGATTCAGCCAAAGCCTACTCCCCAAAGCATGCTCTTTCTAGATAGTTAACTTGTGTAGATAGTTAATTTGTATAAATTGTCAACGGTTTTCAAGATAGTTATCTTGTGTAGATTGTTCTTAATAGTCTTCTAGATAGATTAGTATCATAGCTTTTCATTTACTCTTCCATTTATCACGAAAGGCAATCAAAATGCCTTCACTCTTAGGGAGTTATTTTCTTTATTTGATGGCAGGTAGATGAATCTAGGTAGAATACGTCAATTTTGCATGTTGCACATTAATTTTTCATAGCTAGGGAGAATAGAAGGGTAAATGGATCTCATCTACCAGTACGGAGAACTTTTTTAATCCCAGAAAGTCCAATAAGAAAGACAAAGATGAGATGAAACTAAAAAAGATATAATGGCTTTGCAAATATTGTACGGAAAATCATCATGTCGTAAAGACTTATCCTAAACTAGCTGCAAGAGAGGCAAAGTAGAAAGATGCTGGATTTGTTATTGTAGAGGCTCTTAAAGCTTGCTTGATGGGCAAGGAATGCTTGTGTCGGAAGATGTTGATTGGATCTTCTTATTGCATGTTCACTGGCCAGAAAACTCGAAGAAGTGTGATTATGCTTGTTTAGAGGAAATGTGCTCAAATTTAAAGAATTGGTAAGAGTAAGAATGAATGTGATTGTGTGCCACCTTTTGGAGACCAATACAAGATAGAACAAATAGAGAGAAGTACTTAGAATAAGAATGAATGTGATTGTGTGCCAGAGTGTGATTGTGTGCCACCTTTTGGAGACCAATACAAGATAGAACAAATAGAGAGAAGTACTTAGAATAATAATGAATGTGATTGTGTGCCAGAATGTGATTGTGTGCCAGAAGTACTTCAAACTTTCTATTAAGAAGCGTTCTGAAGAGGAGTACTTGGAAACAACGCTGCCTGATTGGTCGCAAGCCACTCGGAAAGCCCATCACATCCCATCAACCACAACTCTCGCATGCAGGCGCCGAGTTCCGTAGGAAGCGTCCTTAAGTTCGGGCATCCTTGTGCGCTGAATTCCTGCAGCTTTGGTAACGAGCCCTGCAAATGTGAATGTTTATACACAAAATTAAAATAGAACATTTATACGCAAGAAGTTACGTGTAAATGTGTAAATGTGTTTATACACAAGAAGTTACTAACGTTGACAGTCTGGAGGCTGCTGCAACCGTTCAACCTCAGTGTCTGCAGAGTTGTCGGGAGGACGGAAAGAGCTTGCAAAGATGTGCATTGTTGGAGGTTGAGAAGTTCCAACGACGAAAGTTCTGTGCGTGCACGAAAGAAAGTTCAGCATAAAATCGGATGAAAAAGGTTTCACTTGAAGACGTCTCACTATTGTTTTACAAAGCCACGAGCAAAGTATGGCTTTTCAGTGTGTTAGATAAAAATTTGATACACTTAATTTTGAAAATTTGATACACTGAATTGATATTAAAGAAGTAACTCATACTCCTTTTCCCTTCTTCGGTCTTTTTTTTAGCGGGGGACTTTCTTATAATAACCCATACTCTACCATTGGTATACTTGCACTCGGTCAAGGACGAGAGCTCGAGGGTGCAAGGGCTCTAGAATTAGTCATCGAGGTTATTCCCTCTCTTTAGGGTCACTATATGAGGGGTTTGACCTTAGAGAAGACTCTAAATGTGCCATGGGCGAGGGCAATTTA
Organism: Ceratopteris richardii; assembly: GCA_020310875.1. NCBI lineage: Eukaryota > Viridiplantae > Streptophyta > Polypodiopsida > Polypodiales > Pteridaceae > Ceratopteris > Ceratopteris richardii. The sequence goes on along the minus strand of CM035420.1, from coordinate 35,315,363 downwards.
AGTTTTGGAGAGGCATGATAGGTAGATAATTCAAATCTTTCATTTGCTATCAGAGCATGAGTGAGACACAAGAAAAGTGTTTGAGAGGAAGTCAACTCAAGTTAAGGCCTATTCAAGAAAATTGGGACTTATTCATGATTTTCATACAATTCTATGTTTCCCAACTCTATGTTTTTTGAATGATTCATGCTATTTAAATATCTTAAAAACTTACTAGAGATTGGTATTCAAGCTTCCTCAAATTTACAAGAGGTAGTTTCCTCCCTTGCTCATAAAGAAATCTTCAAATCTTAGTTTGGCCCTAATATTGCAAAGTGGAAGAGACATGGGCTCAGCTTGCTCCTAATTTACAACACTAAGGCTTGAACTCAGGGAACATCCAAAGTGGATAAAAATATTTACATTGCTATACATATTACAATTTATAATTGTTTAAGGGATCAATATTAGAGTTTGAACCGCATGTATTGTCATCATTCTCGCCCTTAATATTATTAAAGAAAAAAGTTTGAATACATTAAAAAAGAGCCTCTTTCAACTTTCAAATTATTTATAAACCATAATATTACGAACAGTGAGATTGAAGTTACATATAAGAAGCAAAATATCATTATAATAAGACTCAAGATTGATCATACTAATGACAGAGTTGAAAAACCTCAACATTGAAAAAACTCAACAATGAAAAAACTCAACATTGAGCATATTATAAATTTTAAAAGTAGTTCATTAATCGAACTTCCAAAAGAAATATTGACCTTCTTATGAAAATGCAAAACATGTTGAAATTTAGATAAAAAAGTGTACTAAACGAAATCTTTTAAAAGTATCCAGTTACTTTTAAAATTATATTAAATATTGATATTAAAACACACACACACATATACCTATTCGGGAGAGCTCAAAATATTTAGAAATATTAAAAGTTGATAGATTTATATGTATGTATGTATGTATGTATGTATGTATGTATGTATGTATGTATGTATGTATGTATGTATGTATGTATGTATGTATGTATGTATGTATGTATGTATGTATGTATGTATGTATATATGTATTATATATATATATATATATATATATATATATATATATATATATATATATATATATATATATACATGCATATATACATACCTAGAGGAGAACTAAATATAATTACAATGAAGAAAATTGATGTCAATCCTTTATGTTCTTATGAAAGGATCGTGGCATGTAGATCTTTCAGAATTACATCGATAATAATTATTCTTGGAGCTCTAATAGATTATTAGAGAATTTTACAAAGAAGGTTTATAACCCTCTCGTTGTCCTCATGTGAGGCCCACTTGGTTTCGATCTTGTTGCTCTTTAGGAAGAACACTACATGATGCCTAAAGGGTGGGGGCTTGAGTATTCACATGTTTCGGGCAACGATTATATTATCTTTAACTATGGTATGTTCAGTCTCAAAAGTAGAGATTCTGTTGGAGTTAGTTGTCTACGGAAGCATGTAAACAACACAAGGAAGAAGAAGAAGAAGAAGAAGAAGAAGAAGAAGAAGCTTGAATCACAACACACAATATTGAACATATTACCACTAGAATGTACAAAGACAGGTAACCCGTTCGGGATACAGGCATATATCCAAGCTGGGAAAAACACCTCCTAAAGAGGGAAAAAAATGTCTGGGTGGTGCTAGTGTGTTCACAAACACATCACTACCTAAGTATATCAACAAATCCCCCCTGGGAGTGATGCAGTGAATAAGGACCTGACACTCATGTATAAGGAAGTGACAAGCTATGTGGAATCATTCTACAAAAGGAAGTAGGCGCAAAGCTTTGTGGAAAGCTTCAAAGTTCTCCCTATGAAGAGCCTTCATGAAAAGGTCTGCAATGTTCTCCTGCGTGGGCACATATGAGAAGCTGATTTCTATAACAGAGAACCTCTCCCTAACATAATGATAATGCACCTCAATGTGCTTAGTGCGAGCATGGAACATAGGGCTCCTCACAACTTCCAATGTGCTCTGATTGTCATTGAAGATCGTGGTGGTAGAAGATTGACAAACACCAAAATCAACCATAAGGCATCTAAGCCACACACCATCAACAGTCGCTATGAAAGATGCCCTATACTCAACCTCACAACTAGAAGTGGCCATAGTAAGGTGCTTCTTGCATAGCCAAGATATGCATGAGCTACCAAGCATGAAGCAAAAAACACTAGTGGACAAACAAGTTTCATAAGAACCATCCCAGTCAAAGTTAAAAAAAGCATGCAAATCTGGTGGTAGCAATCCCCCCTTGGGATAAAAAACCCAAGTAGCTCGGTACCACTCAAATAGTGAAAAATGTGCTTAACCACTTGCCAATGCTTGGCATCAAGGCAATGCATAAACGTGCTCAGTTGTGAAACAACAAACTAAATATTTGGCCAAATAATCCATAATTAAATCAAGCATCCAACACCTTGCTGATAGAGAACAACATCAAATGCATCTCCAGCATCATGAAGACTCAATCGTAAACTAGTCTCCATAGGAATGGAAATAGATTTACAGTCTTTAAGGCCAAATTGTTGCAATAATATGTCAATATATTTCTTTTGACACAAAGCTATTCTACCATCATCATGCATAAATTGAATGCCCAAATATTGATGCAAATGCCTCAAATCAGATAGCTCAAATGTGGTATGCAAATCACTCTTGGAATCAGCAATTTGCTTCTCATGTCAGTCTTGGAATCAGCAATTAGCTTCTCATGAGGGCTAGTAAGCAGCATGTCATCAACATACACAACAATGATGAGAAGCAAATCATTAGCACACTTTACATATAAGGTTCTTTCAGTTGAACTATTCTCAAAGCCATGTGCAATCAAATAGGCATGTATCTTTTCATAAAAAGTTGGTGGTGCTTGCTTTAAACCATATAATGCCTTCTTTATCCTGCACACTTGATTTTCATGCCCTTTTTTCACAAAGCGACAAGGATGAAGACATATGCTTCTTTCTGCGAACCACCATTCAAAAATGGTTTTTTTACTATGCGATTGACGTACATTCTAACCATGATGAGTGCAGGTGCATAGATGCTACAAATAGTAGTCATTTGACATGTAGGTGCAAAGGTTCCATCAAAAGGAATACATGTTTCCTGCACATATCCATTTTCAACAAGGCTAGCGTTATACCTGTCAATTGTTCCATCAAGTTTACGCTTCAACTTGTATATCCACTTAATGCCAATGGCCTTCTTGCTAGGAGGAAAGTCACATAATGACCAAGTAACATTTATCATCATAGCATCATATTCAGATTGCATTACAGGCATCCAATGTTCACATTTATGTGCTTCAACAAACAAAACAGGCTTAGTCTCATAAAAAAGACTAGAGGGAGCCATACCATAGCAATTTCATGCAAAACAGGCACAATTAGAGCCTGAACGAATATGGTACAAAAAAAGTGCATCCAATTTGATGTCATGCAAAGCTTGCATTAGCTATTTTTGCATAGTCTTCGCCTCCTCGATATCAGCTCTCTCATCAACAAGTGCATCATGTAAATGTGCATCAGAAATGCAATGATCTACATCATTGCATGAAACTTATAAAGGCTCACAAGTGGTCTCCATAAGACTAGCAATAAACTATCCACCTATAAAAAGAGGTAGCATATCATACATGTCTTTGGAGCTAACAAAAAAAGACACATAGATAGACAGACAGGCAGATAGATATATAGATATATAGATAAATAGATAGATAGATAGATAGATAGATAGATAGATAGATAGATAGATAGATAGATAGATAGATAGAAGGATAGATAGATAGATAGATAGATAGATATATAGATAGATAGATAGATAGATAGATAGATAGATAGATAGATAGATTGATCGATAGATAGATAGATAGATAGATAGATAGATAGATAGATAGATAGATAGATAGATAGATAGATAGATAGATAGATAGATCCATCAATAGATAGATAGATAGATAGATAGATAGATAGATAGATAGATAGATAGATAGATAGATAGATAGATAGATAGATAGATAGATAGATAGATTGGTAGGTAGCTAGACAGATAGATAGCTAGCTAACTAGCTAGCTGGATAGATAGATAGATAGATAGATAGATAGATAGATAGATAGATAGATAGATAGATAGATAGATAGATAGATAGATAGATAGATAGATAGATAGATAGATAGATAGATAGATAGATAGATAGATAGATAGATAGAAGATAGATAGATAGATAGATAGATAGATAGATAGATAGATAGATAGATAGATAGATAGATAGATAGATAGATAGATAGATAGATAGATAGATAAATAGATAGATAGATTTATAGATAGATATATAGATAGATAAGTAGGTAGGTAGATAGATAGATAGGTAGCTAGCTAGATAGATAGATAGATAGGTAGGTAGGTAGGTACGTAGGTAGGTGGGTAGGTAGCTAGGTAGGTAGGTAGGTAGGTAGGTAGATAGATAGATAGATAGATAGATAGATAGATAGATAGATAGATAGATAGATAGATAGATAGATAGATAGATAGATAGATAGATAGATAGATAGATAGATAGATAGATAGATAGATAGATAGATAGATAGATAGATAGATAGATAGATAGATAGATAGATGGATAGATAGATAGATGGATAGATAGATAGATAGATAGATAGATAGATAGATAGATAGATAGATAGATAGATAGATAGATAGATAGATAGATAGATAGATAGATAGATAGATAGATAGATAGATAGATAGATAGATAGATAGATAGATAGATAGATAGATAGATAGGTACATAGATAGATAGATAGATAGTAAGATAGATAGATTTGATCTTGCTCTGAGGAAACAATGGCATGTAAACAAGAAGCGACTATAGATTTTGAGGCCCATCTATATTATGTTTACCATAATGAATGCCTCATAATCACACTTGGAGCTTGATGTTGAAATGAACTTAGGGATATATATCTCTGTGATGAAAAATGAACATTTAACAAATTTATTTTCAAGTTAGCTTGCAAATCTATAAGGAACACTGAATCACTCATATCTTTTGGGATATGCCCAACTGAAGTTCAGCTCCAATGAATAAACCCATAAATCACCTCCAAAGGTATCGTCTTTTTAGTTTTGTGGTTTGAACTATTGTAAGAAAACTGAACTAACGGGACAAAACTATCCCAATCTATTTTCTTTCCTAAAGTATATGCCCAAAGCATATCTTTTAGTATTTAATTAACTCTTTTTCTCTAAGTGTCTCTCTATTGATTTAGGTAGCTCATGCAATCTAAAATTATTCTAAATAAACAGTTTACAACTCATGGAGCTACAATTGATTCCTTACTAGGAACAAAGTGTGCCATTTTAATGAAACAATCTCCCAGCATAAGAATAACATTCTTTTATCATGGTGTCCTAGGTAAACCCGATACGGAGTCCATGGAAATATTTTCCATATAGTACTATAGTAATTCCAATCGTTGTAAGAGACCTAGAGGATTATTCCTCTCCCCTTTATTCAGTTGCCATTTAAAAGATTGATTTATATAATTGTTTACATCTTTGACTATCTTTGGCCACCAAAATGTGCATCTAATCAACGATCAAGTTTTCTACACACCTAGATGTCCCGTACAAAGTACATTGTGGTTCTTGAACATGAATAGTAGTTTGGGGAATAGTATTATCTGGGAGATTGTGAGGGATGAACGGCTCCGAGATTGATCATATAATAATTATATGATGTATTGACTAAGTGTGGTGCTAGGTCACACATTATGGCAATGTGTTGCCTCTACTGAGGATGATGTCAAAGGTCCATGGTGTTGAATACCTTTTGATCAGTTTGCAGATGATTAGTTGCATCTTAGACGAGGAGAGTAGCCATCGATTTACTTGGCTCCACATAGGCAAGTGCTAACTACAAAGGTGCAGTGCCTCCTTGCATCATCTCGATTCTGAGTGCATTATCTCCTAGCTTGCCCATCCTCAATAGGAGATCACGATGACTAGGATAAGTAATTGGCATTTTCCATAAAAAACAAGCTATTCATTGAACTCGGATTGGCAATTGTATCTCTAGGGAGTTCTTTGCAACTGTCTGATCTCGCCAGTCATTAGGTTCCATAAGGTAGCTTCCACAAATGAATGGCTCTTGTGCCATTGAGTATGTAGAACCAAGCAAGATAGCTGCTCACTTCTACCACACCCTCTTGACTGACGAGACCCTATCTAAGACTTGGTAAGATTGCACGAAGTGCATCTTGGCACATGTACAATGTTTGGTGACTATTGAAATACACGATATGCTTTTGATGCCTCGTATTGACCTTTCCTATTAGAGAGGAGCCCTAGAGGGAAATTTTATTTCTCATGGTCTTCTTCCTAGTCTGGAGTCCCTCAAAGGATTTTCATCATTAAAGGTTCGGTGTCGTTGCTCTTGCCACTGGTGGGTCTTGCCTACTTGAGATCATATGGATTTTGACTAAAATTAGGTGTATACTTTTCTCACAATGTAGTGAGGACCATTTTTCTTGCAATATCTTAAGGTCTTGGGAGATGTTACATCCCACATTCATTCAACTTGCTCCATCTTGTGTCGAGGAGCAACTCTGACAACCTATCAGTTGGAAGCGCTCAGGGCCCTAGGTGTAGTCTAACTATCTAGATCAACTTTTAGAGCCTCCTTGAAGTGCAACAATAGGCCTGATGTATGGTGATGTGTGTGATATGATTATCAATGTTGAGGTTGTGATTCTATGAGACTGGGGGACTGAGGTTGATCCCCAAGCTTAGATGGCTTGGGTTGGGACCTTTACTCTGAACGAGGTTTTGATTGTTACCTGATGTATTCATCAAGATGGGAAAGACTAGGTACCTGACTCGTAATACAAGAAAAGACAACCGTGGAGCTCAAATTTCAAGATTCGGTAGGAATAAGTAATCTCCTCAATCCATTGAAGAAGAGTGAATGCAACTAAAAAGAATATGTGTTGCCATTTTCATTCCTAGATTGCAAATGTGTCCACCACTTCATTCCAAAAGTATCCACGACTTATAAAGCGGACATTGGAACATATGCTTTCATTTGATAAACAAAATACGATATGCCTCTATGAAACCGTCAAAGAGAGGAAGCCAACTTTTTTTTCAACATAAGGATTCAGCCAAAGCCTACTCCCCCGAGCATGCTCTTAATGGCTTTGTAGATAGTTAACTTGTGTGGATAGTTAACTTGTTTAGATTGTCAATGGTTTTTTGGATACTTAAGTTGTGTAGATTGTTCTTAATAGTCTTCTAGATAGATTAGTATCATAGCTTTTCATTTACTCTTCGATTTATCATGAAAGGCAATGAAAATGCCTTTAGTTTTAGGGAGTTATTTTCTTTATTTTATTGCAGGTAGATGAATCTAGGTAGAATAGGTCAATTATGCATGTGGCACATTAATTTCTTATAGATAGTGAGAATAAAAGGGTAAATGGATCTCATCTACTAGTAAGGATAATTTTTTTTATGCTAGAGAGTCCAATAAGAAAGACAAAGATGCAAATATTGTACGGCAAATCATCATGTCGTAAAGATGCTGGAATTGTTATTGTAGAGGCTCTTAAAGCTTGCTTGATGGGCAAGCAATGCTTGTGTCGGAAGATGTTGATTGGATCTTCTTATTGCATGTTCATCGGCCGAAAAAGTCGAAGAAGTGTGATTATGCTTGTCTAGAGGAAATGTGCTCAAATTTAAAGAATTGGTAAGAGTAAGAATGAATGTGATTGTGTGCCAGAATGTGATTGTGTTCTGAAGGGAAGTACTTGGAAACAACGCTGCCTGATTGGTCGCAAGCCACTCGGAAAGCCCATCACATCCCACCAACGACAACTCTCGCATGCAGGCGCCGAGTTCCGTAGGAAGCGTCCTCAAGTTCGGGCATCCTGGTGCGTAGAATTTCTCCAGCTTTGGTAGCGAGGCCTGCAAATGGAATGTAAATGTGTGAATGTGGAAGCACAAAATTAAAATAGAACGTTGAAGGCCAAGAAGTTACGTTCACTGTCTGGAGGCGGCTGCAACTGTTCAACCCCAGTTTCTGCAGAGTTGTCGGGAGGACGGAAAGAGTTTCTAAAGATGTGCATTTTTGAAGGTCGAGAAGCTCCAACGACGAAAGTTCTGTGCGTGGACGAAAGAAAGTTCAGCATAAAATAGGATGAAAAAGGTTTCACTTGAAGACGTCTCACTATTGTTTTACGAAGCCACGAGCAAAGTATGGCTTTTCAGTGTGTTAAATATTAATATTCTTCAGTTAGAAAATTTGATACACTGAATTTAGAAAATTTGATACACTGAATTGATTTTAAAGTTGATTTTAAAGAAGTCTTGTTCTCGGATTTTTTTTCGTTTTAGTTATTATATTCGGATAAAAAACTCCCTCTTAATCATTATAGTAATAAAAATGGTTTTAATGATGAAATGTAACCTAAAGTCTCCGAAGTTTAGAAGTTTTTGTTCTTTCTGCTCAGATCACGTTTTAATTTATAAAAGCAAGGAAAAATTTACAAAAACAAGGCAAAATCTTCCTTTTTTCATTTGTTTCAAAGCTTTAAAAAACAAAAGCTACAACGAAGGCTTATAACCGTTTCGTCTTCCCTTTCTCGCTTTTTTTTTTTTTGTTTTTAGCGGGGGACTTTCTTAGAATAACCCATCCTTTTATCAAAACAGACTAAGGATTTGTAGATCTACCACTCTTTAGACGACTTGTAGAAGTCTTATCAAGTTTTAGTTTGAATTGATAAAATATTCAATTAAAAAAAACAAGCGGATTACAACTCAAAATATTCAAATATAAAGAAATATATATATTGATAGAATGAGTATTAAAAAGCGGATCAGATCCCAAAATATTCAATATCAAAGGCATTGCACTGGCCACCAGAAATTCAATATAAAAAGCAATGCATTGAACAAAAATTCTGAGTAGCAATGCATTGAACACCACGTGCATTGAACACCAAAGAGAAAAGTGATTG